>MU692587.1:21399-38818 GCA_026770625.1 Nicotiana glauca
ATTTTGTCCAGCCGCTTCGGGATCAATGTTCAATTGTTTCAATGCCCACCAAGCACGGTGTTCTAGCACCACAGGTAAATGACAAGCCTTCCCAAACACCAACTTTTATGGTGACATACCTATTGGTGTTTTGAAGGCAGTTCTATATGCCCAGAGTGCATCGTCCAGCTTCTTTGCCCAATCCTTTCGTGTTGCGTTCACAATCTTTGTTAACACACTTTTGATCTCTCTGTTGGACACTTCGACTTGCCCACTGGTTTGCGGATGATAAGGAGTTGCTACTTTGTGGTGAACATCATATTTAGCCAGCAATTTATCGAAGGATCTATTGCAGAAGTGAGTGCCTCCATCACAGATGATTGCCCTTGTACCCCAAACTAGGTGAATATGTACTTCTTCAAAAATCCGACTACCACTCGTGCATCATTGGTAGGTAAAGCTGCAGCTTCCACCTATTTAGACACATAATCCACCGCCATCAGTATGTACTTATTACCGAATGAGCTTACAAAGGGACCCATAAAGTCTATCCCCCACACGTCAAACACCTCTACTTCCTGAATTGGTTTCATTAGCATCTCATGGCGACGGGAAATATTTCCCGTCCTTTGGCATTCATTGCAGCCTTTTACCCAGAGGTGTGCATCTCTAAACACAGTTGGCCAGAAGAATCCGGCCTCCAGCACTTTTGCAGCAGTTCTGATCCTCCCAAAATGTCCTCCATATGCTGAAGCGTGACATGCCTGCAAAATTGAAGACTGCTCCATCTCGGGGACGCATCTCCGGATAATGTTATCGACACAAATTCGAAACAAATGAGGTTTGTCCCAATAATACATGCGGCTATCACGAAAAAACTTTTTCTTTTGGACAGAAGAAAGGTCATTATGAATTATACCACAAGCCAGATAGTTAGCAAAATCTGCATACCATGGTGCATCCTCAAGACTAGCAGCGAGTAACTGCTCGTCGGGAAAGGTTTCCAGAATTTCTTCAACCTCTACTGAATTTTCAGCTCCTTCAAGTCGTGACAGATGGTCAGCGACTTGATTTTCTGTGCCATACGGTCACGGATTTCGAGGTCGAATTCTTGCAACAGCAGCACCCAACAAATTAGGCGCGTCTTAGACTCTTTTTTCTCAATAAGGTACCTGAGAGCTGCATGGTCAGTATATACAATTACCTTGGAACCAATCAGATATGATCGGAACTTGTCAAAAGCAAACACGACTGCCAGCATCTCCTTCTCCGTCACTGTGTAGTTGAGCTGAGCCCCGCTTAGCATTCTGCTTGCATAATAAATCGGGTGCATCAGCTTGTCTTTTCGCTGCCCCAAGACTGCTCCCATAGCATAGTCGCTAGCATCACACATGAGCTCAAATGGTTGCTCCTAGTCGGGTGCAACGATGATGGGTGCAGTGGCCAACTTCCTTTTTAGTTCCTCAAATGCCAACCTGCAATCATTAGAAAACACAAAGGGGTGATCCTTTTCAAGGAGTTTGCATAATGGGTTAGCAATTTTGGAAAAATCTTTTATGAAACGCCGGTAGAATCCGGCGTGACCAAGGAAACTTCTCACCGCCTTAACTGAAGTGGGCGGTGGTAACTTTTCAATCACGTCAACCTTAGCATGGTCGACCTCAATACCTTTACTGGACACTCGATGTCCCAAGACTATTCCCTCACGTACCATAAAATGGCACTTCTCCCAGTTTAGTACCAGGTTTGTCTCCACACATCTTTTGAGCACTCTGCTTAAGTTGTGAAGACAGTCTTCGAATGAATCTCCCACCACGGAGAAATCATCCATAAAGACTTCCATAATGTCCTCCACCATATCCGTAAAAATGGCTAACATACACCTTTGAAAAGTCGCAGGTGCATTACACAGCCCAAAGGGCATTCTCCGAAAGGCAAAGATGCCATAAGGACAGGTAGGATGTTTTCTCCCTATCTTCGGGGGCTATTGAAACCTGATTATACCCCGAATATCCCTCTAAGAAACAAAAGTGTGATCTACCAGCCAGCCTGTCCAACATTTGATCAATGAAGGGTAGGGGGAAGTGGTCCTTGCGGGTGGCGACGTTTAATTTTCTGTAATCCATGCAGATTTGCCACCCGGTGACTGTACGAGTTGAGATCAACTCATTATTGTTGTTTTTCACAATAGTCATACCTCCCTTTTTCAGGACACACTGAACAGGGCTGACCCAATTGCTATCAGAGATGGGGAAAATAATTCCCGCATCTAACCATTTAATCACCTCTTTCTTTACAACTTCTTTCATGTTGGGGTTCAGCCTTCGCTGGTGTTCCCTGGAGGGTCTGTGCTCTTCCTCCAGGAGAATCTTATGCATGCAGAAAGCTGGGCTTATACCCTTTATATCTGTCATGGTCCAACCAATGGCAGTTTTGTTTTCCTTCAGTACCTGCAAGAGCTGTTCTACCTGCAGATCTAGCAAACAGGATGAAATAATAACAGGTAACGTAGAATCAGGGCCACAGAATGCATACCTGAGATGATCAGGGAGTGGTTTTAGCTCCAGCTTGGGTGGTTCCTCTATTGACGGCTTGGCTAAGGGAGTGACCCTTTTTTCCAGCTTGAGGGACTCGAATTGAGGTTCCCTCGACCAAAATCCTCGGCCTTCCAGTGCCATTACCCATTCATCTAACCTCTCTCCTTCCATTTCGTCTATGTTCGTCAAGCATACCTCCAATGGATCCCCCCACAGTCAGGGCCCTATCATCCTCTTGCAGGATTACCACAACAGCTTCCACTATAGAGCAATTTGCATATTCGCTGGGTCTCCTCATTGATTGTTGAACGTTGAATATGACTTCTTCATCATTCAATCTCATTTTAAGCTCCCCAGTCTCGCAGTCTATAAGTGCTCTCCCAGTGGCTAAAAATGGTCTCCCCAAAATAAGGGGAATCTCTTCATCCACCTGACAGTCTAGAATCACAAAGTCCGCGGGGAACACGAACTTCCCTACTTGCACTAGCACATCATCAAGAATTCCAGTAGGCCTTTTCACAGTGCGATCAGCCAGCTGGAGTAACATTGAAGTGGGTCTGGCCCTGCCGATGCCCAATTTGGTGTATATGGCCAGCAGCATCAAATTTATGCTGGCCCCCAAATAACATAATGCCTTTGCAAATGCATAACTCCCTATGGTGCAGGGAATAGTAAAGCTACCTGGATCGCACATCTTTTGGGCTATCGATTTTGCTACCACTGCGCTGCAGGTTTGTGTCAGAGTTACGGTGGAGAGATCCTGAAAATCAAACTTCTTTGACATTAAATCTTTCATCATCTTAGCATAACCGGGCATCTCCCTCAAAGCATCCATCAATGGAATATTCAACTGGATTTGGCGCAGCATTTCCATAAACTTTTTGTATTGGTCTGCCTTCTTTTGCTTGACCAGTTTCTGAGGAAAGGGTGCATGGATCATCCGTTGGGCACCACCTACTGGCTCCTTTTTGCTAGGTATGTCTGGCACAAGAGGTGCCACCTGTTCGGCCACTTTCTCGGTCTCTTTTTCTTTACCTTTACCCTCCTAACTTTGCTCAATTGCTACGTCAGTGAGTTCTGCTGGTTGTTCTTCCTCTAATAACTCTGGGGTTTCTGATATAGTGTTCTTGCTGGCCCGGGCAATCTCCTGCTCTCGATCTAGATCTCTACCATTCCGCAGACTGACTGCCATTAACTGATTCGGGTTTTGCTCCTTGGGGTTAACGTTGGTGTTTGCAGGTAAGGTTCCTGGAGGGCGGTTGTTCAATGCCATGGACAGCTGACCCAGCTGTGTTTCAATATTTTTGATGGCTGAATCATGGACTGCCAATTTTTCCTGCACTTTGTTATTTGACCCAATAAATTGTTGGAGCATACCTCTAATTTCCACCATGTTGTTGTCCTGGGTGGTTGATAAACCATTTGTTGCTGATTTTGCTGTGGGTAACCCTGTGGTCTTTGATAGAGTACGGGCACTAATTGGTTTTGAGGGTGCATACCCCCATGATGTGGCATATTAGGCCTATACTGCTGATTCTGTTGCGGTCTCCACTGTTGTGCTCCTTGTCTCTGGCCCCCATAGTTGTTGACATAATTCATATCTTCCCGGACCCCTTGGTTTTCACCTTCCCCACTCCACGAACAAACATACGACTGATGAATACATGGAGTACACAACCCTTCATTCGTTGTATCAACAATGTGCACCTGTTTAGTACCCATCTCATCAATTTTCTTTGTCAATAAGCTCATCTGGGTTAAAAGTGTGGCCATGTTTTCTTCGTGTGTAGTATTGGGATCCAATGGAACAGGATCGCTTCCAATGAGGCAGGAAATTTTTTTACAAGAACTCCAGCCCTGGCTAATTACCAACCTCTAGATAAACCTTAAACCACGATGCTCCTCACAACCCTACAATGCCCACCTGCCTAAACGGGTTTTATGAGCATCACCGGTTAGGTTGGCCTAACCAAGGTTTACTGTCGAGATCAGTAACTGCCTGGTCTATATAGTTCTTAACCTATAACCTCATTAGGGTGATATTGTAAAAACTTAGTTACAAAACATACTAAGTGAATAACCTTCGAATGCTAAGTCTAACACTTAATTATTTAGCCTTTCATTTAGGCTAAATAGTAATATAAATTAGGAGAGGGAGGGAGAAAGAAACAGTACCGGAGACCTTCTGTTTTGTGGCCAAGCGACCTTTTTGATTTTTCTATACAAAATTTAAAATATTACAAAGGATTTTTACAAAGGGAATGGAGAGAGAAACTAGAGAAAAGGGAGAGCGTTGGCTGATGGCTGATGCCTTGACTAATGCCTCAGTTAATGCATGGTCTTTGATAACCCTCAACAACTCTATCATGTTGTTGTTAGTCAAGACATTGATTGTCAAGTCTTTAAACTGAGAGTAGACATTAAAGAGTTCATTATTATTATTATTATTATTATTATTATTATTATTATTATTATTATTATGTTATTGTTAGTCAAGACATTGATTGTCAAGTCTTTAAACTGCGAGTAGACATTAAAGAGTTCATCATTATTATCATCGTAATGCATGCCGCAGCATGCCTTATAGATTTGATTAGCGCTTGTGTAGGATCAGCCCCTCCGGAGTCTGACATACCAGTAGTGAGCACATGTACAGTGATATAAACATGTGGTTTGATAAGGGGAATTGATTTCACGCACCTGTATAATGCTAATTGATTGCGTGTGTAATGACTAATGAGTGGGTATTTGAGATATACATATTGAGTTGATGCTACACTCTGCAGTATTAAGTTGATGTTACGCTCCGCAATATTATATTATGACGATGTTACACCATGTAGTATTGTACGTTGAAATTTTTGTAAGATAATTGACATAAGTTCAATGACAAGATTATTTGGATATTTTAAGTATTATGCTATTTCAAACAAATGATAAATTTATTTGTCAAGGTGAGAGGGTAAGCGAATCGAAGAAAATGAGTTTTCGTCGGAGTTTGACAATTTGGGATAAAATACGGTCTAAGCTATAATACCCCGTATTTATGGACTAGTCTTATTCAAGGTACCATATTGCCATGATAGTAAGATGTATAAAGTGTGTTAAAAGTGAGTAGTATTTTAAGTAATTTGAGATAATTCTTAATTATGTGGGTAATTAGTTGATTATTGGTTAATAAGACACTAATTAGTTAATTAAGAAATTAGTGAATAATAAATTACGATTTTGGATAAGGTCTAAAGGGCTCCAACATGGCAGCCCACAATTTCAAATTTGTGACTCTTAAGTCACATTTCAAGGTGGCACAAACATGTTAGTTTAGTAACACCAAGTCTTCAAAGTGGGGCCCATACCACCAAGACATTAAAATTCTTCTCTAATTCAAAATGAAGATCTATTGCATCTAAGAAAGGCATTATCAAATGAAACTTCATTAGCAATGTGAGTTTCTTCAATCTCTCACTCAAACGAGAATTTTCAATATTATAGAAACATTGGATTTGCAATTCTAAGGGAGTACGGTGTAGTCTTCCTCAAGAATATTATATGGACTTTTCCTACTCTGATCTTGTTGTCATGTGTTTTGTCGATTGTCGTGTATTAGAAGGGTTGTCAAGAGAACCGTTTCAGGTATGTTAAGGCTATCCCTTCTTTCTTTTTGGCATGATCCAAATGATACAAATGAAACAAACAAATGCAAAGCTTTCATAAATGACTCTATTCATAGAAGTATTAGGGGTGCCTTTGTTCTTGATTACCCATGTGACATATTATTCTATCCTATTCACGAATCTCAAAAAAATACGTAAGTTGAAAAAACGTTTACTTCATGATATTAATCAAAGTCATAATGGTCTTATAACTTGCCGGGAGATTTTATTGATGTACTTCTCATGCATTGCATTTATTTATACATGTACATTGACTCATAACTTGATGACATTATATACGCGTATATATATGTATATGGGATATGAAAAAAGTTTACGGAGTTATATACGCACCACCACCTGATCAGCTGGTATACATTGATGATTTTACACACAATGACCTATATGATATGATGGGATGCCCTCAGATGCTTGATGATATTATGAACACATATACCTATGCACGACATGACATACATGCACATATTATGATACTTTAAGTATTTCATAATTTATAGAGTTATCCAGACTTACAGGTTGAGTCATTTACTCCATGTTTCTTCTATGTTATATACTTATTTATGTACCTTACATACTCGGTAAATTACTCATACTAACGTTCTTCTGTTGGGGATATTGCATTCATGCCTATAGGTATAGACAATCACTTTAACGAGCCCTCATAGTAGACAAGATTAGTATTCATCGAAGGATTGGTAAGACTCCATCTCATTCGGAGTGCAGCTGAGTCTATGAGTCATCATGTCAGAATTTTTCTACAGACTTATGGGTAGGCTGGTACCCTGTCCCATTTGATGGAAAATACTCTTAGAGGATTTGTAGACATAGATTTATTTAGTACAGTATGTCAGAGGCATTGACGGCCCATATGTATTCATGTTTTAAGAAAGATGGTTCATTGATACAGTGCTTTTACACTTATAGTTATACATTACGAGTTGTGGCCATATTGTCATAATTATCAGTGATAGTATGATAAGAAAGATATGTTACGTTGGTACTCGGTTGAGTAAGGCTTCGACTGCTCGTCGTAACCCTTCGGTTTAGGTAATGACATATTCTGAGAGTGTGAGTACTTGGGAAATATCTCCGTGAAATCATACATTTAACATGCATATTTGACATGTTGGCATAGAGATGTACCATTCCTCATGCTAGTTGTACTTGGCATGTTTTTATCAGTGTTGGCCTTTAATTATTGAACTTGCAAGCATATCTAAATTTCTGTATCTTGAACGAGCTGATTATGAAAATTTGTCAGAGTTAATTATTGTTATTATTATATCTGTGTTGTCATTATATTAGACTCTGATTGTCTTCTTTTGAGCTCGTTACTGCTTTTAGTCCAAGGTTAATTCTATTACTTATTGAGAACATATGGTCGATTATATTAATAATATACATTGCACTTCATGTGCAGATCCAGGTGCATCCGAACATGGTGACTGCTACATCCGTGCTTGTACATGCTTGAAGACTTCAAGGTAGCTGTTATGATGTCTGCAGACCTTGGCTATTTTTCCTTTTATTTTCCTTCAGTGTTGTTCTATTACTTAGACAGTTACACAAAAGATTTGGTTTTTGTTTGATACTTAATAGAGCTCATATACTCGTTGACACTAGATTTTGTGGTGGTCGTTATAGTATTTTAGTTATTTATATCAGATATTTATAAGATTTCGGATGTTGACTTTACTAAAACATGTTATATTCAAATGTTTAGCTGTTATGTGATTGTCGACTTGCCTAGGTAGTGTCCTAGGTGCCATCACGACATGTTGAAATTTTGGTTCGTGACAGTTATACTAATATTACTCTTCTGCACCTTACGTGCAGATTTTTGAGTCGAGTTGATGTGGATGGTGAAGCTAGCATTAAGGATGCACCGTGTTCCAGCTGCAAGATGCCACCTTGTTCATAGCAATTTAAGACTCATATTTCCATTTATGTGAATTTCAAACAAATAATGTAAACTTTCTTTATAAATGGGTTGTATTCTTATTCTTAGTCGCTCATAGCTTGTACTATTAGTCGTTCAGATAGCTGTATTGATTTCCGTATTCTTTTTCTATTATTAATTTGATGATTTAAAGTTTGGATGGAGATATATGTTAGTTGGCTTACCTAGCACGCTAGTTTAAATGCCACCATGATTTGGTTAGATTAATTTTGGATCGTGACAAGACAAGTAGTCGAAGATTTTCTACGTTGTCGCCTAAAGCTTTCGATTAATCTTACTTATGCTTAAGAAAATTTTATTTAGATTTTTCTTAATACTAGATAGATGTAGATCTGGAGACGCCATATTGTTGTAGGCAATTTTCCTCAGAATTTTCAAAACTTTTAATGGAAAATAGTAATTTTCTAGGCACGAAATGAACAAATGACTGAAACATAAATATGAATTGCACTGGCGTCAGTAATTTCTTTCAACATTCTAGAACTTTTTGTAACGACGGTCGTTTTGAGCTCTAGCACGTCGTTCCGTAGTTTGAGGCCATGAACAACTTCATTTCAGGTATTATGACTTGTACGCGTGGTCGAAATTGAATTTCGGGAAGTTCAGTGTTGATTTGGAGAGAGAATTCTCATTTCGGGAGTTTAAAGTTGAAAGAATTAACTAGGTTTGGAATTTTAAGTAAACGACCTCAGAATCGGAATCTGAAGGTTCTAGCAGGTTCGTATGATGATTTCGAACTTGGGCGTATGCCCGGATCAGGTTTTGGGTGACCCGGGAGAGTTTTGGCACATATTGTGGAAAGTAGCATTTTGAAAGAAATTTCGTAAGTTTGGGTTGAAGTGCATTTAAGTGATATCGATGTCCTTTTAGGATTTCGAGTCTCAGAGCAGCTTTGTATGGTGATTCTGGAGCTGGGAGCGCGATCAGAAGTGAATTCGGAGGTCCGTAGGTCATTTTGGAGCCATTTGGCCAAAGATAGAAATTTAAAGGAATTTGAGAAGTTTGATCGGAAGTGAAATTTTTTATTTCGGGGTAAGAATCCGATTCCAAAAGTTGGAGTAGGTCTGTACTGTCGAATATGACTTGTCTGCAAAGT
The DNA here is from genome assembly GCA_026770625.1 of Nicotiana glauca. NCBI lineage: Eukaryota > Viridiplantae > Streptophyta > Magnoliopsida > Solanales > Solanaceae > Nicotiana > Nicotiana glauca. Next base: position 30,646 of record MU692587.1, read on the forward strand.
TTGAAGTCAATTGGACTGATTTGATAGGTTTAAACATCGAAAGTAGAAGTTTGAAATTATAAAGTTCCTTAAGTTTGGATTGGAGGTCGATTCATGATTTTAGTGTTATTTGATGTGATTTGAGACATCGAGCAAGTCCGTAACGTGTTTTGGGTAGGTTTGGTTAATGTCCTAGGGGCCTCAAGTGGATTACAAGTGGTTAACGGATCGAAAGTGGAATTTTTGGATGGCTGAGGTTGCTAGTTGCTGTCATAACCGCATCTGCGGTTTTTGGACCGCAGATGCGGCACTTCAACCACAAATGTGGTTTTGGGATAGAAGAGAAGGGACTGCAGATGCGGTCATATTTCGGCAGATGCGGGACCGCACCTGCAGTGGAGAAGCCGCAGATGCGAAATTGGTGAAGGAGAGTTGGGACTGCAAGTGCGGTCGTTTTGCCGCAGATGTGGGACCTCACCTACGGTGGTGGAGTCGCAGAAGCGAAAGAGGGGCATTATGGTGATGACCATAGATGCGGTATTCGAACCGCACCTGCGGAACTGCATAAGCGGTATGGAGGCCGCAGGTGCGTAAATAGCTGGAGGCAGAGAGTTGTTTTAAATTCGGGACTTGGCCATTCTTCTCCCATTTTTTATTTGGCATGGGCGATTTTGGAGAGCTTCAAGTGGGATTTTTCATCATCAACGAAAGGTTAGATATCCCCACCTATTTTGAGTTAAATACATCAATTATGTATGGATTTAAGCATGAATTTGTAGAAAACTTGGGGTTTGAGGGAAAACCTAAAAAATTAGTATTCTTGGATTTTGAGCACAATTTTGGATATGGAATTTAGAGAAAATCATATATTTGAGTTCGTGAGTCCATGGGTAATCTTTATCTTAAAAAAATTTCGGATTTCGGGCATGTGGTCCCGAGGGTATTTTTGTCAACTTTTCGATTGGGGTTAGGAATTGTTATAAATTGGATTATAATGAGTACCTTAGCATATATTAATGGATTTACATAATTATTGGCTAGTTTGGAGCACTGTGTATCGATTCGAGTCTTCGGAAGGGCGTGGAAGGCCGGTTATGGATCTTCGGAGCGAGGTGAGTCTCCTTTCTAACCTTGTAAGAGGGAATTATCCCCATAGGTGAGTTAATTGGTTATGTGCTCCTATTTGTGGGGGCTATGTACGCACGAGGTGATGAGAGTCCACGCGTAGCAACTATTATGCTATTGTCCGGGTAGTCTAGGACCCAAAAGCATGCTATACTTGGAATAATTGCAATCTTATTGACATCGTGTACTGCTTAAATCATATCGAATTAGTAAATGAATTTCTAAAAGGGGTTTAAACTTCATTTTCCTAAATTATTAAAGAAAATTGGCCTTTATTTGGATAATTGCTCCATGTTGACTTCTTGATTGACTCTCTGTTTGCGTGTGTTTATTTTTGGAATGGGCCGAATGCCTCGGTAGATTAAATAGATGCATCTATAGACGCGTTGTTGACCTTCGAAAAGTGAACAGTTTATTTCTTTTGGATCGGGCCGTCGCCTTGGCATAATATGCGCATCCTTGCTTTGCTTGCCTTGAGACTTATTGAAGTCAATGTTTCCTTTCATGGCCCGTTGTAAACTAATAAAGATAATGACAAGTAAATCTTGAAAATCCTTTATTATTTGTTAAAGGTGTTTAACTGTTTTACGGCTTTGTGAGTTAGGACTGCTATATAAATTCATGATCTCCGCACATTTTTATTATATTATTATTTGACCACTAGCAAGTGTTGAAGTCGACCTCTTGTCTCTACTTCTTCGAGATTAGACGGGATACTTGCTGAGTGCACATTGTTTTCGTACTCATACTACACTTGCTGTGCATTTTTGTTGCACATGTTTATGTGTGGCTAGTGGCTTAGTGGCATAGCGGCATGGTTGACACGGAGACTAGGTGAGTTGTATTTCCTCGAGGCGACCCGCAGCTAGTATAGTCTCGCTCAAGGTTTATTTATTTTCTGTCCAATTGTATTTCGGACAGTTGTTGTACTTTATTTGGTTTTTCTTAGAAATTGCTCATGTACTTGTGACACCGGGTTCTGGGATGTATTTAGGTTTATTCAGAAGTTTTAATAGTTGTTAAAGGTTTTATTATTTATTTGTATGAATTTTCTACGTATTATTTTAGACATATAAATGAAGTGTTTTCGGAAATATTTATACAAGAATTTAATTAAGTATTTTGGTTGGCTTGCCTGACAGCGGTGTCCGGCGCCACCACGACCCTTAGTAAATTTTGGGTCGTGACAGCATGGGATCAGAGCACTAGGTTCCCGTAGGTCTCACGAGTCATGAGCATGTCTAGTAGAGTCTCGCTGATCGGTACATAGACGTCTGTACTTATCTTCAGGAGGCTACAGGGTTGTTAGGAGTACTTACCGTCTTGATTCCTCATCATGCGAATTGATTCCTTGAGGCTTAGGCCCTTGCTTCCTTCCTATTCAATTTTATGTGACGCAAACCCCTGGTTATAAATTGGGAATTGAAGAATTGTAATGGCACTACGAATGTGGTACGAGATATTTCTCCCGGTATAGTTGATTGGACTATCATCGTCCCCTTGTGGAAGGATATTATGCGATTTCGGCTCAGTAGCACTACTTTAGAGAGCCTTGAGTCTAGGCACTGGTTGCCATGATGCTTATGAGCGATTATTCCACAGTATGGTTATGATGGTAGGATGTTTGCCTGCGTGTCGAGGTAGTAAATGACTTGAAGGGAGGTTTACTCAGTGCATGGTGTAGAGATTCGATAATTATTCCCGGTAGGGGAAAGGCAATCAGGCAGAGAATGTTCAGGTTTAGGTTGACAAGGTACCGAGACTTGGTAATTGCTAGTGTGGCGAAGTTTTCTTCTACAATGCGGTGTCGTTGTCCTTACTGAATGTACTAAAATCACCGGTGTTATGGTCTTCTACAATTCACCTTGGGGTAGGGCATTGAGGAATAATATTGGAGAAATGATTGTTAGACATCGCGAGGTAGGGTGGTTCAGGATTGAATCCACATTTCTAATATTGGCAGCTCGAGAAAGAGGATCTCCGGAAAAGTTGAAGTTAGTAACGATTTGTGGATTCAAGTGCGATGAAGGTAGATTTTATTTAAGGCAACAATTGAGCAGAAAAGTATGAGGAAAGACATGTGGGAAGTGTCCGGTGATGTTTAAAACTTCTAGAAGGCCAGGTATGAGAAGCGCATGTCGATTGGTTGATTAAAGAATCAAGTTTTCCCGAAGTGGGAGAGTGGCGGATGTTGTATATGGGTTTGGTAGTAGAATGACTACGCGTCTTAATGAGAGTTTGGATCGATTTGGGAATTTTAGTGATTGGTGATTGGGGTCTACGGGTCTAATTTGAAGTATGGATTATTACGCGATAGGAGATTTTCTACAACGAAAAGGAGTTGCTTAAAAGTAAGAAGGATGCAGCATAACTTCGAATTGGAGGGTTGTTGCCGCACATTTAAGTGATGTACATGAGGGATGAATGGACTTGTGCAGCTAGAGAGTGAGCTCGGACTCAGGATGGGCTATTGATATCATAGTGATTGTGTCCCGTGTAGCAGCATTGTAAGATATCGGGAAGTGATTTCCACATGTGGGTTATTCCACGTGAGCAGGTTAGCGGTCACGAGGTTGGCAAAGCTTCTGCGAAGAATTATATTGGGTATGCAGCGAAGAGGTCGGTCGTGCGAATGTGGTTTGTAAGCACGTAATTTTTGCCCTATGAGAATTACTCCCAAAAAATTCAAAATAAAATAATTTTTAGTTTGTTTGCAATTGTTGTGAATTTAGTGTCATTTTTTTTTTGTGCATGTTTATTTGTTAAATTAATAAAAAAATAAAAAAATATATCGCAATTGCATTTAGGATTTAATTCTATAATTAGGAGTAATTAATTTTATCTTACAAAATGAAAATCACAAAAATAGGCATCTTTTGTATTTTAGCNTAATTAAGGAAGAAAACAAGAAGCGCAAAACATGGATTAGTGGGTTTTCTTTTAAATTAAAAAATATTTTCTTTTTAATAAAAAACCTGAAAATTTTCGAAATTCTTGCCTATAAATAGAAGAGAAGATTTATGAAAAAGGGGTGGAAAAAAGAGAGGAAAAAATAGGAGGAGAAGAAAAATAAGGGAGAAAAGAGAGCCGTATACACTTGATATACACTCAGGATACAGAAGTATACACGGACAAAATTTAATTTTTGAGAGTTTCTTTTGAGAATTGAAGAGAGTTCAAAGCTAGAAAGAGAAAACAAAGAGAAATTCCGGAATATATTTTTCTGCTCTATTTTTACTGATTTTTCTCCGTATTGCTGGGGTTTTCTGGATTGAGGTGTTGAAGCTACTGCTGGTTGTTACTGTTGCTGTTGCTGTATTTTCACCGCCCTGTTGATTTTCCATCTTCCCCTTCTTTTCAATACCAGGTACACATTCTAAAAACCATGTGTTGATGTAAGCTCGAATTGGAAGTTGAAGTTTTTAAATGAAATAGAAAAGCAAGTTGTTGATTAATATTTGTTGTTATTTTCCGTTTTATTAGTTTTGTCAAATTGTAGTTAGTTCTATAATTTGAAGAATAAATTTGTCATTTAGTCGGCTTGTGAGGGAACACCTTTTGTACTAATATAGAGTAGCCTTTTAAGCATGTAATTAATTAGGACTTTTTCTTTTCTTTTAGAGACAAACTAAATAGAAAAATGTAGTCACTTTAGGATTATCCTTTTAAATAAAAATGCTACGAGCCTCGCTAAATAAAAAAAATAAAATTGCGGGGCCCCTCAATAACAATGTTCACTTTTTCTTAAAAAATAACCAAACGCGGTAAATGATTTAAAATTGCATTATAGTATTGAACATGTTTTAAAATCAGATATTTAGCCATTACAATAATTTAAGCGACCGTGCTAGAACCACGGGATCCGGGGGTGCCTAACACCTTCCCTTGGGTCAACAGAATTCCTTACTTAGAATTTTTAGTTCGCAGACTTCATTTGGAAATTCGAATATTTTCCTCAAATTGGGATTCAAGATAAACAGGTGACTTGGGACACCAAAAGCCAAACCTTTCCCAAGTGGCGACTCTGAAATAAATAAATAATCTCATTTCGAATATTGTCACTTAAATTGGAAAAACTCCCTTATGCATTACCCTCGGGGTAGGCGCGTAAAAAGGAGGTGTGACATGGTTGATGATTCAGAGTACAAAAAGGGTTTTTACAGAAAGATTCCAAGAATTTTGGCGATTGACGGTGCAAGGTTATATCAATAAGAGATAAAGAATCTCGATGAATTCCAGAGTTGTGTAATAGTAGCTTCGAGCTAAGTGGGAGAGTCCCACCGCTTAAGATTGGGTTGCATGGTTAACTACTTGCGAGGTTTCTGGTTATTAGCATATTGATGGGTTATCTCAGCTATGGGAAAAGACCATAAGTGGTAATATGAGCAAATGGATTGTCGAAGGCATGCTATGGTTGGTCTTATTGGCTCATGTTCAGACTTGGGGAAGGATTCAAGATTTATGCCTGGTATAGATGTGGGTTTCAAGGAAAGTGATTATGCCGGGTGCTTCGTCGAGAGGGTATTCTTATGCTAGAAGATTCTTATAGTTGATTAAATTTGGGGCCAAGTCAGAGCGGATGGCTCTTAGCAACGACCTTAATGGATTCAAAAAGGGGTAAAGTATGTTGCCTAATGATTTTGAGCCTATGGGTGCGGTTGAGAATCAATCTTTTGCAGCAGCTTATGAGAGGAACCCCAGAATGTTCTATGATGTTTTGACTTGAAGTGTATCACTTGAGAGGAAAATGAGAAAGGACTTCGAATTCGTAGAAGGATTAGCAGAATGGGCATATCAGTTGAGGTGCAAATGTGCGCACAAGGAAGGTATGAAATGGTTCATGTGATTTGAGACAATATGGTCTCGCGGTTCAAGGTCACTCGGGGTGAGTGCGGATGGAGTGTGTTATGTGTTAAAAGGAATTATTGTTATTACTAAGGCAATCGGGGTAAATCGAAGAAAGATATATTGGTTAACCATAGTTGAGTTGACGTATTGGTGGTAGAGATCAGTTCCTTCAGCGTGATCAAGTTGTGCATATGATTTGTGGCGGTACGTGTGTGGCTTGTCGGCCGCCGTAATTGATGTTATTCAGAAGCATTCTATTGTTATGGCTGGTTATGTGGAAGCGGATTCCGTAAGGGATATGGTGGCTTAGACTATACTTAGATGTTTGCATATTCTACGGTTATAAGAATTTACCTGTGTGTTGCTATGTTTCTCCTGAAATGAGTCCAGTGAAAAGCTTTTATTGGCACGTTGGGCGCAGTGAGTGGTATCGAATTTGAAGTGAGGATCAAGGTTGCAGTTCGGTGCTGACAAGGATGTCACGAGCTCGGATGAGCACGAAAGTAGTTTCGATGTTTAAAGTAAGTTGGTATTGTCATCAGTGTCACCTGAGATCGGTGTTTTGTGAAAAAGGCTTTGCATCATGGTTAGGTATTCTTGATCGCTTTTCAGCGTTAGTGCGGTCGGTGGTTTGGATGTGTAGACCTATTATATGTTTCGGAAGGTTACGGGAGTGTGTCCCACAGGAAGATTGCATAAGTGTGGCATGTAGTCACTCGATTGATTTAAGATTTAAACCAAGTATGAGGATTGCGGTAATATCATTAGTTTGAGAATTTATGCCTAGAGGGCACTCGGTTAATTGGGTTATGGACTGTGGAGGTTTGCTCCGGTTATGATGGTGGTTCTTATGTGTTATTGGAAAAGGGTGATTATGGACCCTTGAAAGGTCATTGGCGTAGTTCGGTATGATTAGAATCGGCTTGAGGTCTGTGAATGAATTTAAATATGAGTATGGGATCTATATCAGGCTGGATGTGTTCATTTCAGCAATGCGCTGCTTATGGGAGAGTAGTCGGGGTTATAAAACGGCTTTGTGAATTTCTTATGTGTTGAGGTTTCGCATAGAGATGAGGTTATTTGAGCGGGTTATTGCCTAAGCCGTTCGTACTGGGTGAGACGAGATTGTTGGATTTACGATCAGTGCAATCTGATTACATGAAATATATTAAGGAGCAAAGATCATTATTTGGTTCAGAATGTGGTAATGTTTCTTGTTAGAAGTATTGACTCAATGATTGGTTGACTCGGCAGTTGATTATAAATTTCTGCACATCACTTCCGTCGTGGCGGTATTTTAAGAGTTAGAGTAAGACCTGTATATGTCATGGGGTTGAATAGGAGCATCAGATTCGTGGAATTTTGACTAAGTTCATTAGAAAATGTTATTGTTGTCCAGTAAGTAAAGTGATGCAAGGTGTGAATTCAGCAAAGTTATGCAGTCATGTTTGGGTACAACGTGTAGTGATTGACATGGTGAGCGTATGTTAGAAACATGGCTAGCATAGAATTTTGGATGTTGGAATTGGACTCTAAGGCTTAATTGCTTCAATAAAAGGAAATATCTTCAGAATTGATCGAGTTAATGTGCTCAACTGATAGCACGGGAAGGTGCATGAGGTGTTAAACAATGGTTTCAGACTACTTCAGTGTAGTTCTCAGCACGCTCGAGGATGAACGTATGTTTAAGTAGGAGAGAATGTAATGACCCGACCGGTCGTTTTGAGCTCTAGCACGTCGTTCCGCACTCTAAGGCCATGAACAACTTTATTTCAGGTATTATGACTTGTACGCGTGGTCAGAATTGAATTTCAGGAAGTTCAGAGTTGATTTGGAGAGAGAATTCTCATTTCGGGAGCTTTAAGTTGAAAGAATTAACTAGGATTGGAATTTTGAGTAAACGACCTCGGAATCGGGATCTAAAGGTTCTAGCAGATTCGTATGATGATTTCGAACTTGGGCGTATGCCCGGATCGGGTTTTGGGCGACCTGGGAGCGTTTTGGCACCTATTGTGGAAAGTAGCATTTTGAAAGAAATTTTGTAAGTTTGGGTTGAAATTCATTTCAGTGATATCTGTGAGCACGTGATTTTTACCCTAAGCAAATTATTCCAAAAGTTCAAATAAAATGATTTTACAATTTTTAGGAATTTTGTTGCATTTTTCGTATTAATTGGTTGCATAATAACTCATATTAAAAAATACAAAAATATGCATATGCA
>MU692589.1:0-23856 GCA_026770625.1 Nicotiana glauca
GCGCCGGACACCTCTGTCAGGCCAGCCAACTAACCTATCAATTAATTCCTCTTTTAATACTTTTGAAAATCTAAGGTTTTTCCTTCCATTTTTATAAACAAAAGTTCACTACCAGAATTCAAATTTAAATAATAACAGTTAGTACAAATCCATTGTAAACCATCCCAGAAACCCGGTGTCACAAGTACATGAGCAACTACTGATAAGAGAAATAAAATACAACAACCGCCCGGAATACAGTGGACGAAAAGCAAATACAGTACATTGGAAGGAACTACTCTAGCTGCGGTCGCCTCAATGATGCAGCTCACCTAGTCCCAGCGNAGAAGTGTAGTATGAGTACATAATCAATGTGTACTCAATGAGTGTCCCGCCTAATTCCGAAGGGGTAGAGACGAGATAGTCAACTTTGACACACTCTAATGGTCCAATGGTTATTTATTCTCAATATATACATATCGAACAGTGGATTTATTTTCTAACATGATTTTTATCCAGATAGAGGAAATAAGTAAAAACGTAATTCTTTCATAGGAAATTTTTCAAGATTTATTTTCATTATTAACAAGATGATCTCGAGCCAGAGTGAGGCATGTAACGACTTAAATAAGTCCGGGCAACAATACAAGCATGCGCAAATCATACCGAGGTGACGGCCCGATCCAACAGAAATAAATGTGCATTTGTCGAGGGTCGACGACGCGCCTATAAATGCATCTATTAATCTGTCGACGCGTTCGGCCTGGTCCAAAATAAACACACACAGACAGACAATCAGTCAAGGATTCAACGTGGAGCAATTATCCAAGAAAGGCCAATTCTTTTTAGTAATTTGAGAAAACGAAGCTTAAGTCTCTTTAGAAATCCATTTATTAATTTAATGTGATTTACTACCCCGCTCGCGAGTCATCCATGCGACGCGGGTACACGTAAGATACATGCTCAGATGGCCAATTAGAATTTTATCGAGGAGTGATTATCCAAATAAGCAAATTCTCAGTTTAACAATTCAGGAAATGATGTTTAATCTCTTTTTAAATTCGTTTACTAATCAAAGGTGATTTAAACAATCCAAGTCATCAATGAGTTCATAATTTACTCAAGTATAACATGCTTTTGGGTCCTAGACTACTCGGACAATAACATAATAGCAGCTACACACGGACTCTCGTCACCTCGTGCATACGTAGCCCCCACAAATAGGAGCACATAACCAATTTAATTCACCTATGGGTAAATTCCCCCTCACAAGATTAGAAAGGAGACTCACCTCGCTCCGAAGACTCATAACCGGCATTCTACATTCTTCCGAAGGCTCCACTTGATGCACCATGCTCCAAAACTATCCAACAATCACGTAATTCCATTAATATATGCTAAGGTACTCATTATAATCCAATTTAGGATAATTCCTAACCCCGAGAGAAAAGTTGATGAAAATATCCTCGGGCCCACGTGCCCGGAATCCAAAATTTTTTCGAAGAGAAAGATTACCCATAACCTTAGGAACTCAAATATATAATTTTCTCCTAATTCCATGCTCAAAATCGTGGCTAAATTCCAAGAATTTAATTTCTAGGTCTTTCTACCAAAACCCCAAATATTTCTACAAGATTTCATGCTTAAATCCATACATTGTTGATGTTTTTAACACACAATAGGTGGGGATGACATACCTTATCATTGATGATGAAAACCCTCTCTTGAAGCTCCCTAAAAATCGCCCAAGCCATGAAAATTATGAGAGAAATGGCCAAAATCTGATTTTTAAAACAACTCACTGCCTCCAGACTTTTTCGCACCTGCGGCCCTAGGCTCGCTTCTGCGCTTCCACTTCTGCGGAATATGCGCCACTTCTGTGGCTCCCCCTCATGCCCAGCCTTTCCGCTTCTGTGGCCCTCCGCTCGCAGATGTGGATCCTGCAGCCCAAACCAAAAACCGCTTCTGCGGGCCACTTCTGCGGTCCCTCTTCCGCAGAAGTGGAAATACCAGCAGCCTTTGCTCTTCAAAAGTTCCATTTTCAACCCGTTAACCACCCAGAATCCACCTGAGGCCCCCAGGACCTCAACCACACCTACCAACCAATTCCAAAATACATTACGGACTTGTTTGAGGCCTCAAATCACGTCAAACAACACTAAAATCATCAATCGACCTCCAATCCAAGCTTAATGAACTTTGAACTTTTCAACTTCTATTTCTGATGCTTAAACCTATCAAATCACGTCCGATTGATCTCAAATTTTTCACACAAATCATATTTGACATTACGGACCTACTCCAACTTTAGGAATTGGATTCCGACCCCGATATCAAAAAGTCAACCACCGGTCAAACTCCTCAAAAACCTTCAAATTCTAAATTTAGCCAAATTGCTCCAAAAGGACCTACGGACCTCCAAATTCACTTCCGATCGCGCTCCCAACTCCAGAATCACCATACGGAGCTATTCCCGAACTCGGAATCCCAAACGGATATCGATAACGTTGAAATGCACTCCAAGCTAAACTTAAGAAACTCCTTTTAAAATGCTAAGTTCCACAATGGGCGCCAAAACGCTTCCGTGTTATCCAAAACCCAATCCGGGCATACACCCGAGTCCGAAATCATCATACGAACCTGCTGGAACCTTTAGATCCTGATTCCGAGGTTGTTTACTCAAAATTCCAATCCTAGTTCATTCTTTCAACTTTAATCTTCTAAATTGAGAATTTTCATTAAAATTTAACTCCGATCTTCCTGAATTTAAATTCCAACTATGCGAACAAGTCACAATACCTGAAATGAAGCTGCTCATGGCCTCAGACTACTGAACGACATGCTAAGGCTCAAAATGACCGGTCGGGTCGTTACATCACTACTTCAGCAATTTCCGCATCTCTGCGAGGAAGAGACCACATCTGCAGAAGTTGGCCAAACGGGCTGGGACCGCCTCTGCAGTCTTGGAGCCGCTTCTGTGGGGCTGTTTCTACGGCTTGGGAGCCGCTTCTGTGGTTTTGGGCCTGGCTAGCCTTGGCTGTATCTGCGAGAAAACGACCGCTTCTGCGGTCTCGCACCTGCGGCCAACCAACTGCAGGTGCGGTTATGACAGAAGCAGTAGCTTCAGATCTTCTCAACTTTTCCAACTTCACTCGAGCCTCGTCCGATTGACGCTCGGGGCTCCCGGGTCCCGTCCGAACATATCGACAAGTCCAAAATCATGAAACGGACCTTCTCGAATCTTCGGAACACCCGAAACAACGCTAAATTTAAGAATCAGTCCCTTAAACCAATTGAATCAAACTTATGAACTTCAAGTTCTTAATTCTCCTCTAACGAGCCGAAATGCACTTAAACTACTCGGATTGACACCAACTTTTGCGGGCAAGTCTTAAATATTATATTGGACCTGTACTGGGTTCCGGAACCAATCCACGAGCTCGATACCAACATGATCAATCATTATTTAGTTTCTTTAAATCCTTGGAATTTCAGTTTAACAATTTCTAATAAAAATTCATTACTCGTCCTAGGGACCTCGGAATTCGATTCCAAGCATACGCCCAGGTCCCATATTTTCCCACGGACCCTCCGGGACCGTCAAAACACGAATCCGGGCCTGTTTGCTAAAAATGTTGACCAAAGTCAAACTTAGCCTTTAAGAAATTCTTAAGGAATCAAATGAGCATATATCAACCCAAATTCTTCCAAATCCCGAACTAACCATCCCCCTAGGTCGTAAATTAGTTAAAGCAAGCACGAAAAGTTTTATTTGGCTGAATGGGGTTCAAAAAAGAAAAATGACCAGTCGGATCGTTACATTCTCCACAAACAAACATTCGTCCTCGAACGGACGTAGAAAAGTACTTGAGGTGCTGAATAAATGAGGGTATCTGCTTCGCATGTCCTCTTCGAAATCCCAGGTCACCTCCTCGACTAGTTGGCCCCTCCACCGGACCTTTACCACTGAAATCCTCTTGGATATTAACTAGCGATCCTGCCTATCAATAATAGAAATTATCTCCTTCTCGTAACTCAAGCTCCCATCCAACTGAATAGTAATGAAGTCTAACACATGGGACAAGTCGGCATGATACTTCCAGAGCATGGATACGTGGAAAACTGGATGGACTCCCGATAAACTGGGGGGTAAAGCAAGCTCGTAAGCAACCTCCCCAACTCACCTCAACACCTCAAATGGGCCAATAAACCTTGGTCTCAACTTGCCCTTCTTCCCGAACCTCATGACACATTTCATTGGCGAGACTTTCAAAAGGACTTTCTCACCAATGATGAATGATACATCACACGCCTTCTAATCCACATAGCTCTTGTCTGGACTGTGCTGTGCGAAATCTTTCCTGAATTAGCTTCACCTTCTCCAAGGCATCTTTTACCAGATTCGTGCCATACAACTTAGCCTCCTCGGGCTCAAACCACCCGATTGGAGAACGATATTGCCGACCGTACAAGGCCTCATATGGGGCCATCTCAATGCTATACTGATAACTGTTGTTGTAAGTAAACTTTGCCAAAGGCAAGAACTGATCCCACTGACCCCCAAAGTCAACCACACATGCTCTAAGCATGTCCTCCAAGATCTGAACTGTCCGCTCCTACTGCCCATCTGTCTATGGATGAAATGTTGTGCTAAGCTCCACAAGGGTCCCCAACTCATCCTGAACAGCTTTCCAGAAATGAGAAGTAAACTCAGGGCCCCTATCTGATATGATGGAAACAGGCACCTCGTGCAACCGGACTATCTCCTGAATGTAAATCTGAGCCAACCTCTCTGAAGAGTAAGTAGTCACAATAGGAATAAAGTGTGCCGACTTGGTCAACCTGTCAACAATGACCCATATTGCATCAAACTTCTGCAAGGTCCGGGGCAATCCCACTACAAAGTCCATAGTGATGTGCTCCCATTTCCACTCAGGAATGGGCATCTGCTGAAGTAGGCCACCTGGCCTCTGGCGCTCATACTTGACCTGTTGACAATTCAAACACTTAGCCACGTACTCCACTATGTCCTTCTTCATCCGTCGCCACCAATAGTATTGTCTCAGGTCACGATACATCTTCGTAGCACCTGGGTGAATAGAATACCACGAACTATGTGCCTCCGCTAGAATCCTCTCCCTCAAGCCATCAACATTAGGAACACAGAGGCGACCCTCGAGTCTTAGGATACCATCCTCGCTAATCAAAACCTCTTTGGAACTACCCTATAGCACCGACTCTCTGAGCATTGCCAAATGCGGATCGTCGAACTGTCGGGCCTTGATCTCCTTTGACAATGAAGCTTGGGAAAAACACATGTAAGAACTCGGCTGGGCTCTAAAATATCCAACCTCACAAGTCTGTTAGCCAAGGACTGAATGTCCCAAGCTAGTGGCCTCTCCTCTGCTGGAATGAATGCCAAGCTACCCATACTCTCTACTTTTTGCTTAAGGTATCTGCGACCACATTTGCCTTGCTCGGGTGATAAAGAATGGCGATGTCATAATCCTTTAGTAACTCAAACTACCTACGCTGCCTCAAATTGAGATCCCTCTGCCTGAACAAATATTGTAAGCTACGATGATCAGTATAAGCCTCACATGACGCCCCATACAGGTAATGCCTCTATATCTTAAGAGCATGAACAATCACCGCCAACTCCAGATCATGCATAGGATAATACTTCTCATGAATCTTTAGCTGACGGGAGGCCTATGCAATAACTCGCCCCTCCTGCCTCAATACACAACCCAGGCCAACGCGTGAAGCATCGCAATATACAGTATACATCTCTGAATCGGAAGGTAACACAAGAACCGGTGTTGTAGTCAAGGCTGTCTTGAGCTTTTGGAAGATCACCTCACAATTATCGGACCAATGGAAAGGAGCACCCTTCTGGGTCAATCTAGTCAGAGGTGATGCAATAGATGAAAAACCCTACACGAATCGCCTGTAATAACATGTTAACCCCAGGAAACTCCTGATCTCGGTCACTGAAGTAAGACATGGCCAACCCTGAACTGCCTCAATATTCTTGGGATCCACCTTAATGCCCTCTCCTGACACCACATGCCCCAAAAATGCCACCGACTCTAGCCAAAACTCACACTTGGAGAACTTAGCATATAGCTTCTACTCTCGCAAGGTTTGAAGCACTACTCTCAAATGTTGCTCGTGCTCCCCCAATCTACGGGAGTATATCAAGATGTCGTCAATGAAGACAATGACAAAAGAATCAATATAAGGTCTGAACACTCTGCTTATCAAGTCCATAAATGCTGCTGGGGAATTAGTCAAGCCAAAGGACATAACTAGAAACTCATAATGCCCATATCTAGTCTGGAATGCAGTCTTCAGAACATACGAGTCCCGAATCCTCAACTGATGGTACCCTGACCTCAAGACGGTCTTAGAGAACACTCTATCACCCTGCAACTGGTCAAACAAATCATCGATGCGAGGCAATGGATACTTGTTCTTGATGGTGACTTTGTTCAGCTGGCGGTAATCAATGCACATCCACAAAGTCCCATCCTTCTCTTCACGAATAATATTGGTGCACCCCAAGGCGATACACTGGTTCTAATAAATCCCTTTGCTAACAACTCCTCAAGTCTAACAAAAATAATACCTGTGATGACAATATCTGAGGCCAATGCATCTGGTCTGGTTGGAAGAGCATAGAATTTGGCGGGAGCATCAGTTGGCTAGCCTCTTCCTGACTGAGTAGTAACTGATTGACCTCTCCCTTCCTGGCCTCCACCTCTAGGATGGCCCCTACCGGTCTGCCCTCCACCTCTAGGCGACGAAGCAGCCGGTGCTGAAATTATAGGCTGCTGACCCTACTGTACTACTTTGCCCCTAAGTCTAGGGTAGGTCCTCTTTATGTGACCCGTATCTCAACACTCGTAGCAGCCCCTCGGCACTATAGCTTGCTGCCTTGAAGTCTGAGCCTGCTGGCTCGAATATCTACTAAAAGGACCTGAATGGTGGTGGGCGATAAAAACTCTCTGGTATGGCACTGAAGTAAGCACTGGGAGAACCCTAATGACCAGAATACCCGCCGAAGAAACCCTGACTAGCTGGTGGGTGGTAAGAACTCTCCGGAATCACATTGAAATAAGGTCTCACTGGAGCACCATGGGGAGGTGGTGGTGGTGCTGAATACGGGGGCCTGCTGGGCTGACCTCTCCCCGTGTGCCCCCTACCCCTGGTTGGGGCGCCTCTGAACTCTACAAAAACTCGGGCCCTCTTATCCTGCTGAAACTGCTCTCTACTCCTTTGGCGATAACTCCCAATCCTACGAGCAATCTCCACCACTAGCTGATACTCTGTACCCACCTCTGCCTCTCGGGCCATACCAGCTCGAATACTGGGTGCAGCCCTGCAACAAATCTCCGCACTCTCTCTACATCCGTGGGAAGTATCATGATTGCCTGGCGAGACAACTCAGAAAATCTCACCTTATAATCGGTCACGGACATCTGACCCTGCTCGAGATGCTCAAACTGGTACCGTAGCTCTTCCCTCTCAGAGGGTGGAATATACCTATCCAAGAATAACTGGATGAACTGACCCCAAGTGAGGGGAGGAGAACCTGCTGGCCTGCCAAAAGTATAGGACTGCCACCATCTACGGGCCCTACCCTCCAGTTGAAAAGTAGTGAAGTCAATTCCATGCAAATCCAATATCCTTATATTGTGCAGTCTGTCCCTGCACCAATCAATGAAATCTTAAGCATCCTCATGATGCTCACCCCCGAAGATAGGAGGGTGAAGTATAGTCCATCTATCCAATAATTTCTATGGGTCTCCATCCGCGGCTAGCCTGGGCCCAGGCACAACTGCAGTGACTGGATGAGCCCCATCTGTGGGTAGTGCACCCGGAATCTGATACAATGCAGTTGTGTGACCGGAAGCCTAAGCAGTAGGGGTCTGTGCTCCCCCTCCTGCCTGTGATGTAGCTGGAAATAAACTAGCCTGAGTCATAGGGTCCATGAACCGCAGCATATGGCCCATGACCTCCTAGAAACCTGGTGCTGTCATAAAGTCCGTCGGGGTAGGCTCGGTTGCGGGCACCTCGCCCTGATCCTCAATGATAGGATCTCTTATAAGATTTGCTGGTGCTACTAGGACCGCTCTGGGACACCCTCATCCCCTGCCTCGGGTCGGTGCCCTCTCCCGGCCTCTACCTCAACCTCTAGCAACAGGGGGAGCGGCGCCTCCCGAGTCAGGAACATCTGCCGTGCGAGTCCTCACCATCTGTGAGAGAATAAATGAGTGAAATTTAGTATACCAACCACTACACGATAGTATATGCATAAAGAGTAGTTTCCTAACACCCTATAGCCTCTCGAAGATAAATACAAACGTCTCCGTACCGATGCGCAAGACTCTATTAGGTTTGCCCATGACTTGTGAGACCTACGTGAACCTAGTACTCTAATACCATGTTGTCACGAACCATTGCCACAATAGGTCATGATGGCGCCCAACACCATTGCCGGGCAAGCCAACGCGGAAATATAAATAAGTTCTCAATTTATCTTTACCAACTAATTTTAGAAATTTCTTAAATTAAGGTTAAAACAAGTAATAACCAGTAAGGTACCCAAAATAATTATACAAATCCCAAAAGTATTTCTACTAATGTGTGTGCCAAGACCTTGTGTCACAAGTTATAGGCGACTAGTAGAATATACAAAAGAAAAATCCTACTCTACTGTCCGAAGTAGAATAGACAGCAAAAATAAATAAAGAGAAACTCCAGCAAGCTGCTGAACGGCACAAGAGGGGAGCAACTCATCGTGGAAGTCTCGGAATAGGCTTAAAGATACGCACCAGACTGATAGCCAGATGTACCTACCTCAGATTCTGTACAATTAACTACAGAAGTGTAGTATGCATACATAAACAATATGCACCCAATAAGTATCTTGTCTAATCTCGAAGAACTAGAGACCAGAAGTCGACTTGACACTTACTAGGGTCAAATAATATGAGATATAAGTTATACTGCGCGTGGATAAAAACAAATAAATAGCAGTATATAGCAAGAATTAACAGGTCCTCTCCTAGATAATGTCACAGCTAGAAACTTCCATTTTAGGACACTTAATACACCCAAATCATAGAAAAGCACTAGGTAACGGAGGCGTAAGTAGTGCCGAGGTCGTACGGCCCGATCCAACATAAAGTAAATTGTGCACTACCGAGGGTCGAACAACACGAACTGTAGATGCATCTATTACCCCCCTCCCTCGCGAATCAACCATGTGACACAGTCAAATGTAATTAAACACTTTAATAGGCAGACAAGAACATATAACTGGGGAGCAATTACTGGCTGAATTATCATCTTCTCTTTTCAAAGCCAAGAATGGTCATGTTCCTCTTAACTAATCTCATTTATCATAATCACCATTATTAAACAATCCAAATTAAACACAAAGTTGCAAGATTACCACATAAAGAATGCTTTTGGGTCTTAAACTACTCGGACTTAGCACAATAGTAGCTACGCACGGACTCTCGTCACCTAGTGCGTATGTAGCCCCCGCATTTAAAAGAAAATTATTAGATTACATCACCTATGGGGGAAATTCCCTCTTACAAGGTTAGATAAAAGACTCACCTCGCTCTAAAGTGTACTTTCAATACCAAAAACGAGCCCGAACTCTCATTTTGGAGCCGAACGATCCAAAACTAGATAAACAAGGTAGGAACTAGTCAATACAAACTTACAAGAGCATATTCTAATTATTTAATTAATTCCCCACCCTTAAACACAAGTTTCCTAAAATCCGACCCCGGGCCCACGTGCCCGGATTTCAAAAATTTTCAAGGGAAGTTGTTCTTCATAACCCAAGGATCAATAATATATGATTTCTAATTCATTTCATAACAAATTTCGTGGTCAAATCCAACTTTTGTCAAAACCTAGGTTTTTGCTCTAACCCCATGATTTCACCTTAATACTAGTGTTTAATCTATCTAAAACACGAGTATTAAACTAGAAATAGGTAGAATAAACTTACCTCAATATGCTAGGGGAAGGTCTTCTCTCAAAAGCTCTAAAATTGCCCAATGGAGGAGTAAAAAATGGCAAAATCGACATAGAACCCGTAATAAATGAAGCTCACTGCTTCAGCGATTTCCGCATCTGCGGTCAGGGAACCGTATCTGCGAGGAAGAGACCGCACTTGCGGAAGTTGGCCAAACAGGCTGGGACCACTTCTGTGGTCTTGGAGCCGCTTCGGCGGCTTGGGAGTCACTTTTATGGTTTTGGGCCTGACCAGCATTGGTCGCATCTACGAGAAAACAACCACTTCTGCGGTCTCACACCTGCAGCCTACCAACCGCAGGTGCTGTTATGACAGAAGCAGCAGCTTCAACTCTTCTCAACTTTTCCAACTTTACTTGAGCCTCGTCCGATTGATGCTCGGGGCTCTCGGGTCTCGTTCGAACATACTCACAAGTCCAAAATCATGAAACGGACCAGCTCGAACCTTCGGAACCCCCGAAACAATGCTAAATCTAAGAATCACCCACTAAAACCAATTGAATCAAACTTATGAACTTCAAGTTCTTAATTCTCCTCTAACGAGCCGAAATGCACTTAAACTACTCGGATTGAAACCAACTTTTGCGGGCAAGTCTTAAATATTATATTGGATCTGTACTGGGCTCCGTAAACAATCCACGAGCCCGATACCAATGTGAGCAATCATTATTTAGTTTCTTTAAATCCTTTGAATTTCAGTTTAACAATTTCTAATAAAAATTCATTACTCGGCCTAGGGACCTCGAAATTCGATTTCGAGCATACGCCAGGTCCCACATTTCCCACGGACCCTCCGGGACCGTCAAAACACGAATCCGGACCCGTTTGCTAAAAATATTAACCAAAGTCAAACTTAGCCTTTAAGAAATTCTTAAGGAATCAAATGAGCATATATAAATCCAAGTTCTTCCAAATCCCGAACTAACCATCATCGCAAGTCGTAATTTAGTTAAAGCAAGCACGGAAAGTTTTATTTGGGGGAATGGGGTTCTAAAAATCAAAATGACCGGTCGGGTCGTTACAATACAACATAAGTTTAAAAAAAAAATTATTCCCAGAGTAAGAAAATATATGTCTATGTTATATTAAAAGAGAAGTTGTATCAAAGTATTAAACCAATTGACAAGTTAATAAAAAAATACATTAGTAAATATTGAGTACTAAGTACTTGCTAGTTTAATAATAAGAATAAAGAAGGAACAAACAATTTATTTAATTACTATACGATGTCTATACTTTGATTTTGTTATATTTTTATACACTATATTAAATAATAAAATATAATTACTATTTATTAAAATAATATTATATATTAGATAACAAATTTATAAAATTAATATTGTTATAAATAGACTTCTATTTATGGTGAATTTCTATATTTAGAGAAATTCTAGGGTTTATTACTTGGTGGCTAAGTCACTCTCTCCCTATAAATAGAGGGGTCTTGCCCCATTGTAAATCATCCCAAAATTCAATAACAATTTCCTCTCTCTCTTTCTCTGCATATTGTTCTTCTACTTTTATTGTTTCATAACACGTTATCAGCACGAGACTCTAACCAATTGAGTAGAAGCTTTGGGATTGAGCATAATGATTGTCAATTGTTCCATGAACTTACTTCATGATTAAATTCTGGATTTAAGGTAAGTATCTTACTTTATTTTTCTCTTTTAGATTCTCGACATTCTATAATTTGATTTTAAATACAAGTAAAGACAATAAATCTTGATTTTAACTCTAATCGAGTTTGAAAGAAATTATAACCACCCAAAGTGGTAAAAACTTATGTGCCTCTCCATGATCAAATTTATGTATGATTGTGGGCAAAGAAGTAAAAATTCGTCCCATTGAATTTGCTCATTCCCTTAAGAGAATGTGATAGCAGTATGTGATAAGTCTAAAAGAAGATAAAATTATTACATGAATGTATCAATGGATGTGGACGTGACAATAGACGAAATTATAGTCGTCATCATTGTGATAATAAGAATAATGAAGATTCTCAAAATAATCCTTTATTTTGTGAAAGTAATATTTGTCATCGATTTGATATGAGATTTTATAAACCACATATAGATGATTATGATCTATTCATGATGTGAATGTGATAACATCTAGTTTAAGAATACATATTCATTTTTGGAAGAATATGAGCGTGCTAGTGGTATATACCACACTCATCTCTAGAAGGAGGTTTGAGAGAAAATAAGAAAATAATGTTATTATTATGGCATAAATGGTTATTGGTCACGTTCTTATTGTACGCCAAAATATTTTGGCATTGTGATTATTAAAAGACAGTGGTAATGCAAGAAACAGAACTTGCATATAATTTTGACCATAACCATAATGGTATAACTTTCTCTTTAAAAGAGATATTCACCATATTGATGTTGATGAATATGTGGTAGTACCAAATTAATTGAGAGCTCTGGAAGAGCCAATTATTAATGTTTTGGAGAAATAAAATTGTCGTAGTGAGTCTCAAAGAAACTTATTTAATTTCTAAAGTATACATGAAAGCGGTTGATTATATTGAGACTATAAATAAAGAAAAAATTTAATATCTTCTATCACTACAACTTGTAGCTGGATAATATGTATGTAAAAAGCTATCCGTTTTATTCTCCAGTTTGTACTACATAAATAAAAGAATACCATAATAAAGTGGATATTTATTGATATAAAAAACCCATACCATACTAAACTTTAAGTTTATTGAAGATTGCACACATCATGATGTAAACCTGAAGTTTATCAATGTTGATAATTTATTCAGTTGGCATAATTGGTTTAGCCATATCAATTTAAGTATGATGTGCAAAAATAATAGAGAATTTACATGGATAAATATTAAAGAGCTAGAATGTTCTTTACGAATTCTCTTATATTGCTTGTTCTCATTAATTAATTGACCAACTAAAATTGGGATTGAATCTCATGAATGCTAGAAATATCAAAGGTGAATATGGGTCCATTCACCTGCCATGTATACCACATAAGATGCATCTATGAGATGATTGCATGTGCGGTTATTATTAACCCGCAACATGGTGTTTGCGAAGTAACTTGCTCAATAATTTGATTTAGAGCATTATTTCCAGATTTTTTATTCAAGATAGTTCTTCTTAATAAGTTGGTTTAGCAAAATATTTTGTTGAGTGCCTCCACTTAATAGCTAAACTATTGCTTATGAGAACAAAGTTATCTATATCGGTTTAATATAAGTTATATACGAAAGTACATTACACTCTCCCCTTGTTTAGGGTCAGGAGCCAAATAATTCCATCTTATTATTATTGATGTGCGGTGTATATTTTGATTAACACCATAACACACAAAGATGGGTTCTCAAAGTTAAGGAAACAAGTTACTTTTTCTAACATGGGGGGGGGGGGATATGATAAATAGTTGAGAATAAGTTACGTGGAATAAATTATCATTTGTACATCTAGATCCTCGAATAAGATAATATGAACGTGAAGTTCATAGAGATAGTTCATTTGTAATATATTGCAAAGTATGCCAGACGCATTTGCTTACCCAAAGAAAGTAACTATATTCTCAATGCAAATGCTCATATTAAGTCCTAGAAGAACAAAGTCTGTGGTACGCTTAAAGCGTATAGACAAATCGGTTTCAAATAAACTTCTTGATAAAGAAGATGAACAAATGATCTAAATGATCATAATAAAGAAGGCAAGTGATCCAGAAGATCACATGACATAACACTTCATAAAATCTCATGAGAGATTCAGGTACCTAAATATATGAATGAAGAGATCTCTATGTTATGTCTTTATGAAAAATAAGGAGGTTGCCGATATAAAATTTTTTCTAACGACATCTATGATACCACTAAATATATATTGAGGATCTTAAGTCTGGAGAAACAATTCAAGTAGAAGTGGTTTCATACGAAAGACATATGGTTTTGGACATGTAGTTCAAATACTTAAAAGTATAAATCAATGGTATGTGCAACCAGTTTTCGATATCTTATATATCTAGCATGACATGAAAACTTGATATGCATCTAAAGTCTATTATATGACTTATATGACTTAACTTATATGACAATCCTTGAAGAATTTAAATCGCTTAAAGCATATACAATTCTTAGTCCTGAAGTACTATATCCTAAATGCAATTTGCGCAGTATCTTGCTATAACTATAAGCATGATAATGTGATAGTGAGAATACCTCTATGGAGATATTGAAAATTCATTCCACGACATTATATGAAGACATTACATCTCTATCAAGAATGATGATTTCAAGGTGCAATATATTCATTCAAGTTAATATGGTGGATTTGTTTATCAAATATCTACCAACAATATTTTGATGGTGCAAGATTGGAACGCGAAGGTTCAAAGATGTGAATTGATGCCCTCAGGGGAGTTAATGTGCGTTGCACTCTTTTTCCCTTACAAGATTTTATCCCACTGAGTTTTCCTTGCAAGGTTTTTAACGAGGCAACCAAAAGGCGCATTTCTAAACAGGCGTACTCTTTTTCCTTTTCTAGAATCTTTTCCCACTGAATTTTATATTAGTTAAGGTTTTAACGAGACACATTATCTGTTGAATAGACATTCAAGGGAGAGTGTTATAAATAGAATTCTATTTATGGTGAATGTCTATATTTAGAGAGATTTTAGGGTTTCTTACTTGGTGGCTAAGTCACTATCTCCCTATAAATAGAGGTGTCTTAGGC
This sequence comes from Nicotiana glauca, assembly GCA_026770625.1. Taxonomy (NCBI): domain Eukaryota; kingdom Viridiplantae; phylum Streptophyta; class Magnoliopsida; order Solanales; family Solanaceae; genus Nicotiana; species Nicotiana glauca. Next base: position 14,760 of record MU692589.1, read on the forward strand.
CTCATTTGTCTTTTTTAAGATTAAGACATCTGAATCTAAATACACATCTGAATATCAAGATGTGTAATAAGATTAAGACATCTGAATTTGAATACACATCTGAATATATTAAGATGTGTATTAAGATCTGAATAGAAATAATTAAGACTGTTTGATTTTTAACATATGAATGTATTAAATTTATCTTTATTTGAAAATTAATAAACATAAAATTCAAATAAAGTACTAATTAATCTAATATTCTATCATAAAATATGTAATTTTTAAAAATATGATAGTTGTTGTTGGTGATGGCTAACGGGTGATACCGACTACAGGTGGTGGTTGGTGGCAGTTTTGGTTGATGATGGTGGTTCATGCTAGTAGTTACTAGTGATTGGTAGTGATGGTGATTATGATTGAGGATAGTGGTGGTGGGTGGTGATAGTTAATAATAGCGGGTGGTAGTAGTAGTTGTGACTAAGATAGGTGGTGGGTGGGTAGTGGTAGGTTATAATAATGGGCAGTGCCGACTGAGGTTGTTGATGGTGATGGGGTGGTCAGTTGTGGTAGCTGAGGTGTGTAATGACCCGACCGGTCGTTTCGATCCCTAGAGCGTTGTTCAGCAGTCTGAGGCCATGAGCAGCTTCGTTTCAGGTATTGTGACTTGTTCGCGTGGTCGAAATTTAAATTCAGGAAGATCGGAGTTAAATTTGAAGGAAAATTCTCATTTGAGAAACTTAAAGTTGAAAGAATGAACTAGGATTGAAATTTTGAGTAAACGACCTCGAAATCAGGATCTGAAGGTTCCAGTAGGTTTGTATGATGATTTCGGACTTGGGCGTATGCCCGGATTGGGTTTTGGATAACCCGGGAGCGTTTTGGTACCTATTGTGGAAGTAAGCATTTTAGAAGGAATTTCTTGAATTTGGCTTGAAGTGCATTTTAGTGTTATCGATGTCCGTTTGGGATTCTGAATCTGGAAATAGCTCCGTATGGTGATTCTGGAGTAGGGAGCACGACCGGAAGTAAATTCGGAGGTCCGTAGGTTATTTTGAAGCCATTTGGCTAAAGATAGAAATTTGAAGGTTTTTGAGAAGTTTGACCGGAGGTTGACTATTTGATATCGGAATCGGAATCCGATTCCAAAAGTTGGAGTAGGTCCGTAATGTCAAATATGACTTGTGTGCAAAATTTGAGGTCAATCGGACGTGATTTGATAGGTTTAAACATTGGAAATGGAAGTTGGAAAGTTCAAAGTTCATAAAGCTTGAATCGGGGTGTAATTCATGATTTTAGCGTTGTTTGACGTGATTTGAAGCCTCGAGCAAGTCCGTAATGTGTTTTGGGATTGGTTGGTATGTTTGGTTGGGGTCCCGGGGGCCCGGGTGGATTCCGGGAGGTTTACGGATCAAAAAAGGGTTTTTTGGAGGTGCTGAAGCATCTGCTTCTGTCATAACCGCACCTGCGGTTGGTTGACCGCAGGTGCGAGACCGCTTAAGCGCTTGATTTTTTTCACAGAAGCGGCTAAGGCCGCAGATGCGGCCCTCAATCCGCAAAAGTGGAACCGCAGAAGCGGTAGGGCCTGTCGCAGATGCGGCCTAAGGCCAGGCATGTCAAGACCGCAGATGCGGCCCAATATCCGCGAAAGTGTAACCGCAGAAGCGGTGGGCCTATCCGCAGAAGCGGCCCAGACTGCAGAAGCGTCCTTGCTTCTGCAGAAGCAGTGGCCGCAGGTGCGGCCCAAGACCGCATAAGCGGAAATCACTGAAGGCAGTGACCTTCATTTATTCGGGCTCAATGCCATTTTTGCTGATTTTTCATTTGTTTCTTGGGCGATTTTGGGAGCTTTTGATAGAAGACTCCCACCTAGCATCTTGAGGTAAGTTGTCCCACCTATTCTTAGTTTAATACTTGAAGTTTGGGTAGATTAACACTTGTAAATTGGTAAAAATCATGGGAATAGAGTAAAACCTAGAGTTTTGTTAAAAACAAGATTTCACCACAAAATTGGTTGTAGAATGGAGTAGAAATCGTATATCCTTGTCCTTAGGCTATAAAGAACAACTTTCTTCGAAAAATTTCGAAATCCGGGCACGTGGGCCCGGGGTCGGATTTTAGGAACTTTGAATTTAAGGTTGGAAAATTGGGTGGAAAGTTAGAATATGAACTTTTAAGCATGTATTGACGAGTTCTTACCCTGTTTGAATAGTTGTGGATCGTTCGGCTCTAAATTGGAAGTTTGAGCGCGTTCTTGAATCGGAATGTAGGCTTCGGAGTGAGGTGAGTCTCCTTTCTAATCTTGTAAGGGGGAATATACCCCATAGGTGAAGTGAATGATTATGTGCTCCTATTTGTGGGGGCTACGTACGCACGAGGTGACGAGAGTCCATGCGTAGCTACTATTGTGCTATTGTCCGGGTAGTCTAGGACCCAAAATCATGTTATATCTGAATTAATTGTGAATCCTTTGATGGTTTGAATTGCTTAGATCACATTAAATTAATACATGGATTTCTAAAAAGACTTAAGCTTCGTTTTCTCAAATTATTAAAGAGAATTGGCCTTTCATGGATAATTGCTCCATGTTGACTTCTTGACTGATTATCTGTCTGTGTGTGTTTATTTTGGAACAGGCCGAATGCCTCGGTAGATTAATATATGCATCTATAGGCGCGCCGTCGACTCTCGACAAGTGCACATTTATTTCTGTTGGATCGGGCCGTCGCCTCGGTATGATTTGCGCATGCCTGTATTGCTGCCTGAACTTAATTAAGTTATTATTACCCTTTTGTGGCTAAAAATATTTGGATTATGTTTTATAGAGAAATTTGGGAAATTTTCCTATGAAAGAGTTACGTGTTTATTCGTTTCCTCTATTTGGATTAAAATCATGTTTATGAAGAATAAATCCGCGGTTTAATATGTGTATTGAGGATAAATGATTATTGGACCATTAGAGTGTGTCAAAGTTGACCATCTCGTCTCTACTCCTTCGGGATTAGGTGGGACACTCACTGAGTACACGTTGATTACGTACCCATACTACAATTCTGTGCATTTTGTTACACAGGTATATATACCTCTAGCGGCCTATTGGGCGTAGCAGCATGGATGACGCTGGGACTAGGTGAGCTGCATCATTGAGGCGACCGCAGCTAGAGTAGTTCCTTCCAATGTACTGTATTTACTTTTTGTCCACTGTATTCCGGGCGGATGTTGTATTTTATTTCCCCTATCAGTAGTCGCTCATGTACTTGTAACACCGGGTTTCTGGGATGGTTTACAACGGATTTGTACTAATTGTTATCATTTAACTTTGAATTATAATAGTGGACTTTTATTTATAAAAATGGAAGGAAAAACCTCAGATTTCAAAAGTATTAAAAAAAGGAATTAATTGATAAGTTAGTTGGCTGGCTTAATAGAGGTGTCCGGCGCCACCACGACCCTTAGTGGATTTTGGATCGTGACAGCATGGTATTAGAGCACTAGGTTCCCGTCGGTCTCACGAGTCATGAACAAGTCTAGTAGAGTCTCGCGAATCGGTACGGAGACGTCTGTACTTATCCTCGGAAGGCTACTGGGTTGTTAGGAGTACTTCCCTTCTTGATTTCCTTATCATGTGGTTCTATTCCTTTGAGGCTTATGCCTTTGATTCCTTCCTACTCAATCTTACGCGATGCGAGCGCTTGCTAGAAATCGAGAATTTGAAAAATTGAAATGGCACTACAAATGTGGTGTGGGATGATTTTCCGGTATAGTTGATTGGACTATTATAGTCGCTTTATGGAAGGGTATTCTATTGTTCAGCTCAGTAACATGACTTCTAAGAGCCTTGAGGCTAGGCACAGGTTGCCATGATGCTCATGAGCAATTTTCCGCAGTGTTGTTGTGATGATAGGATGTTGCCCACGTGTCGGGGCAGTGGATGAATTGAAGGGAGGTTTACTCAGCGTGTAGTCCAGGGATTCAGTATTTTATTCCCGGCAGGGGAAAGTCAAACGAACTGAGGATGGTCAGAAGTGGACTGGTGGAAGTAATGAAACGTGGTAATTGCAAGCGTGGTGGAGCTTTTCTCCTATGAGGGGGTGTCGTGGTCCTATTGGAACGTACCAAGTTCGTCGATGTTATAATCTGCTACAATTCGCCTTTATGGCAGGATATTGTGAAATAGTATTAGAGATACGATTGTCAGTTGTCGCATGGTGCGGTGGTTCAAGATCGAATCAGAATTTCTAATGTTGACGGATCGATAAAGATAACCTTTGGAAAGGCTTAAGATTAGCAGTTATAGTGGGTTCAAGTGCCACGAAGATAGGTTCTATTTAAGGCAACAATTGGGCAGTAAAGTATGAGGAAGGACATGTGGGAAGTGCTAGGCGGTGTTTAAAATTTCTAGGAGGCCAAGTATGAGAAGCAAGGTCGAGTGACCGATTAAGGAGATGAGTTCCGCCAAAGTAGGAGAGTGGCGAGGGTTGCATATGGGCTTGGTAGTAGGGTCACTACGCGCCTTAAAGAGAGTTTGGATCGAATTGGGGATTTTAATGATTGGTGATTGAAGCCTGCGGGTATGATGTGAAGTACAGGCTATTATGCAGCAGAAGATTGATATGGCGGAAAGGAGCTGCTTGAAATCAGCATAACCCTAAATTGAAAGGATGTTGCCGCACATTTAATTGGTGTCCGCGAGGGGCGAATGTACTTGTGCAGCTGAAAGGTGAGCGGGGACCCAGGATGGGCTATTGGTGTCATAGAGAATGTACCCCGTGCAGCAGCGTGGGAAGATGTCGGGAGGCGATTCCCCTAGGTGGTTATTCCCCGTAAGCAGGTTAGCGGTCGCGTTGTTGGCGAAACTTCTGTAAAGAATTATATTAGTTGTTCAACAAAGAGATCGAACGTGCGAGTGTGGTTAATGATTCAGAATATGAAAGATGGGGATTTGTAGGAAGATTCTGAGAAATTTTGATAACTTATGGCACGAGGTTATGCCAATAAGAGGTAAAAAGGTCGGGCGAACTCAAGAATGGTGAAATGATGGCTTCAAGCTAAGTGGGAGAGTCCCACCGCTTATAATTGGGCTGTATGATTAACTACTTGCCTGATTTCTGGTTATCAGCATATTGATGGATTAATTCCGCTACGAGAAAGGACCATAAGTAGTAAATTGAGCGGAGGAATTATTAAGGATGTGCTATGGTTAGCCTTATGGGCTCATATTCGAACTTGGGAAAAGGTTCAAAATTTATGCTTTGTATAGAAGCGGGTTTAAAGGGGAGTGGTTCTGCCAAGTGCTTCGTTGAGAGGGTATTAATATATTAGAAGATTCATGGGGTTGATTATATTCGGGGCCAAGTCAGAGTGGGTGGCTCTCAGTAACGGTCCTAGTGAACTCAGGAGGGTAAAGTGTGGTGCCTAATGATGTCGAGCTTGTAGGTACAATTAAGAATCAAGCTTTGTCGCAGTTTATGAGAATAGGCACAGAATGTTCCGGGATGTTTGGCTTGTAGTGTAGCATTGGGTGTTATGAAATAGTTCGTGGGAATTGAGACAGCCTAGTCTCGTGATTCAAGGACACTCGGGGTGAGTGTAGATGGAGTATGTGATGTGTTGAATGGAGTTAGTCTTATTTTTAAGGCAAGCAAGGAGGAATTGGAAGAAGGTAAATTGATTAGCCATAGTTGAATTTGGCATGTTGGAGTCTGTGGTCCGTTCATTCAGCATGATCGAGTTATGCGTTTGATTTGTGGCGGTACGTGTAAGGTTTGTTGGCCGCCGTGATTGATGATTTATCAGGAGCATCCTTCTGTTACGGCTCATTAAGTGAAAGCGGATTCCGGAAGGGCTATGGTGGCTTGGACCACTACTTGCAGGTTTGCATATTCTATGGTTATGGGAAACTATCTGTCTGTTACTATGAATCTCCTGAAGTGAGTTTATGAGAATAGGCACAGAATGTTCCGGGATGTTTGGCTTGTGGTGTAGCATTGGGTGTTATGAAATAGTTCGTGGGAATTGAGACAGCCTGGTCTCGTGATTCAAGGACACTCGGGGTGAGTGTAGATAGAGTATGTTATGTGTTGAATGGAGTTAGTCTTATTTTTAAGGCAAGCAAGGAGGAATTGGAAGAAGGTAAATTGATTAGACATAGTTGAATTTGGCATGTTGGAGTCTGTGGTCCGTTCATTCAGCGTGATCGAGTTATGCATTTGATTTGTGGAGGAACGTGTGAGGTTTGTCGGCCGCCGTGATTGATGATTTATCAGGGGCATCCTTCTGTTACGGCTCATTAAGTGAAAGCGGATTCCGGAAGGGCTATGGTGGCTTGGACCACTACTTGCAGGTTTGCATATTCTACGGTTATGGGAAACTATCTGTGTGTTACTATGAATCTCCTGAAGTGAGTTAAGTGAAAAGTTCGTATATGATGAATTGTTAAAATGATAATGATTTCGGAGTTATGATGAAAAATCGTGTTCTATCATATGTTGGCACATTGGGTGCAGTGAGTAGCAAGGAGATACGAAGTGAGGATCAAGGTTGCAGTTCGGTGTTGGCAAGGATGTCACGGGCTCGGATGAGCAAGGAAAGGGTCGAATGATTAAAGTAAGTTGGATGTGTATTCAGCGTCCCCTGGGAGCGATGTGTTGTGAAAGAGACTTTGCATCCTGGTTAAGGATTCTTAATCGCTTTTCAACGTTAGTGCATCCGGTGATTTAGATGTGCGGATCCGTTAATTATTTCGGAAGATTGTGGGAGCGTGTCCCACGGGAATACTGTATAAGTGTGACAGGTAGTCACTTGATTGGCTAAAGATTTAAACCAAGTATGAGGATTGTGGTAATATCATTAATTTGAGAATTTATGCCTGGAGGGCACTTTGTATATTGGGTTATGAACTGAGGAGGTTGCTCCGGTTATGATGGTTATCCTTACGTGATGTGAGGCAAAAGGGAGTTACTACGAATCTTTGAAAGGTCATTGGTGAAATTAGAAATCGGTTTGAGATCGGTGGATTGATTTATTTGTGAACAGGGCTTTATATCAGGCCAGTTGTGTTCATTTCAATGAGCGTTCCCTATGGAGGAACAGTCGAGGTGTTATCTTGTCATCAGCTATTCCAGGTAATGATGTAATGTGCCGTATGAGTTGTGAGACGGCTTAATAAGTCCTTATGTGTTAAGGTTCTGCGTGGCGATGATGTTAGGTGAGCAGAACGGCTCTTTTTATTCAGATCTTGTGTCGCACCTCGGTTGTGCTTGAGTTTGGTAGCCTATAGCACTATGTGTTTTCTCAGGGAAGGTATTATGCACTTAGTGTGATTACGATCGAAATTTGATGTTTTGTTGTAATGAGCAGGTTTAGCTCGAAGTGAAATCTCCTTAGGTGAGATCTGTGTGTGGATCGGGTTGCGCGCCGCAACAGTATGATGTCGAGTCTGGTTTTTCTATATGCTATCTATTTGTGTGTTTCGCTTCCTATCTTTTAAAGAAAGTCCGTATTAGTGCGGGGGTTAGGTAATTCCTTCTGGAGTTCGATTTTCGTTTGCGTTGTGTTCGGATTGGTGGCCTATTGGCACATTGTGGCGTTATATGAGACTTGTGATCGCGTTCGGGGCGGCTTATTGCCTGAGTAGTTTGTACTGGGTAAGATGAGATTGTGGGATTTAGGATCAGTGCAATCTGATTATATGAAGTATATTAAGGAGCGAAGATCATTATTTGGTTCAGAATGTAGTAATGTTCTTGTCAGAAGTATAGACTCGATGATTGGTTGACTCGGCAGTTGATTATGAATTTCGGCATCTCATCTGTCATGGCGGTATTGTAATAGTTAGAGTAAGACCTATGTAGGTCATGAGGTGCAATGGGAGCATCGGATTCCTGGAATTTCAATTAATTCAAACAGGAATGTTATTGTGGTCCTATGAGCAAAGTGATGCAAAGTGTGAATTCAGCAGAGTTATGCAGTCATGTTTGAGTACAACGTATAGTAGTTGATACAGTGATCGTATGTTGGAAACATGCCTGGTATAGAATTCCGGATGTTGGAATTGGGCTCTAAGGCTTAATTGCTTGAATAAAAAGGGTGTATCTTCAGAACTTATCGAGCTAATGTGCTCAACTGAGTTGTGATAGCACGAGAAGGTGCTTGAGGTGCTAAACAGTGATTTTCAAACTACTCCAGTGTAGTTCTCAACACGTTCGAGGACGAACGTATGTTTAAGGGGGAGAGAATGTAACGACCCGATCGGTCGTTTCGAGCCCTAGCGCGTCGTTCAGCAGTCTGAGGCCATGAGCAGCTTCGTTTCAGGTATTGTTACTTGCGCGCGGTCAGAATTTAAATTCAGGAAGATCAGAGTTAAATTTGAAGGAAAATTCTCATTTGAGAAGCTTAAAGTTGAAAGAATGAACTAGGATTGGAATTTTAAGTAAACGACCTCGGAATCAGGATCTGAATGTTCCAGCAGGTTCGTATGATGATTTTGGACTTGGGCGTATGCCCGGATTGGGTTTTGGATAAACCGGGAGCGTTTTGGCACATATTGTGAAAGTTAGCATTTTAGAAGGAATTTCTTGAATTTGGCTTGAAGTGCATTTCAGTGTTATCGATGTTCGTTTGGGATTTCGAGTCTGGGAATAGCTCCGTATGGTGATTCTGGAGTTGGGAGCGCGATCGGAAGTGAATTCGGAGGTCCGTAGGTTATTTTGAAGCAATTTGGCTAAAGATAGAAATTTGAAGGTTTTTGAGAAGTTTGACCGGAGGTTGACTTTTTGATATCGGAATCGGAATTCGATTCCGGAAGTTGGAATAGGTCCGTAATGTCAAATATGACTTGTGTGCAAAATTTGAGGTCAATCGGACGTGATTTGATAGGTTTAAACATTGGAAATGGAAGTTGGAAAGTTCAAAGTTCATAAAGCTTGAATCGGGGTGTAATTCATAATTTTAGCGTTGTTTGACGTGATTTGAAGCCTCGAGAAAGTCCGTAATGTGTTTTGGGATTGGTTGGTATGTTTGGTTGGGGTCCCGGGGGCCCGGGTGGATTCCGGGAGGTTTACGGATCAAAAAAGGGTTTTTTGGAGGTGCTGAAGCATCTGCTTCTGTCATAACCGCA
>MU692589.1:24747-39123 GCA_026770625.1 Nicotiana glauca
CGTAGCTACTATTATGCTATTGTCCGGGTAGTCTAGGACCCAAAAGCATGTTATATCTGAATTAATTGTGAATTCTTTGATGGTTTGAATTTCTTAGATCACATTAAATTAATACATGAATTTCTAAAAAGACTTAAGCTTTGTTTTCTTAAATTATTAAAGAGAATTGGCCTTTCTTGGATAATTTCTCCATGTTGACTTCTTGACTGATTGTCCGTCTGTGTGTGTTTATTTTGGAACGGGCCGAATGCCTCGGCAGATTAATAGATGCATCTATAGGCACGCCGTCGACCCTCGGCAAGTGCACATTTATTTCTATTGGATCGGGCCGTCGCCTCGGTATGATTTGCGCATGCCTGTGTTGCTGCCTCAACTTAATTAAGTTATTATTGCCCTTTTGTGGCTTAAAATATTTGGATTATGTTTTAAAGAGAAATTCGGAAAATTTTCCCATGAAAGAATTACGTGTTTATTCGTTTCCTCTATTTGGATTAGAATCATGTTTATGAAGAATAAATCCACGGTTTAATATGTGTATTGAGGATAAATGATTATTGGACCATTAGAGTGTGTAAAGTTGACCATCTCGTCTCTACCCCTTCGGGATTAGGCGGGACACTCACTGAGTACACGTTGATTACGTACTCATACTACACTTCTGTGCATTTTTTTGCATAGGTATATATACCTCTAGCAGCCTATTGGGCGTAGCAGCATGGATGACGCTGAGACTAGGTGAGCTGCATCATTGAGGCGACCGCAACTAGAGTAGTTCCTTCTAATGTACTGTATTTACTTTCGTCAACTGTATTCCGGGCGGATGTTGTATTTTATTTCCTCTATCAGTAGTCGCTCATGTACTTGTGACACCGTATTTCTTGGATGGTTTACAACGGATTTGTACTAATTGTTATCATTTAAATTTGAATTATAATAGTGGACTTTTATTTATAAAAATAGAAGGAAAGCCTCAGATTTTTAAAAGTATTAAAAAAAAGGAATTAATTGATAAGTTAGTTGGCTGGCTTGATAGAGGTGTCCGGCGCCACCACGACCCTTAGTGGATTTTGGGTCGTGACAAGGTGGATAGGTGTTAATTGTTGTATGATATATGGTGGTCGGAGTGGTGGGGATAGTGGGTGGTGATGGTCGATAATGATGGCGGCTATGATTGAGGATGATGGTGGCCTGGTGGTGGTGGTGGTGGTGGAGGAGGAGGCGGTGGTTGTGGGGGTTGAGTAGGGTGGTAGTGGTGGCATAGTGGTAGTTGGTAATGGTAGGCGGTGGCGGCAGTTAATAATGAATATGTGATACCATCTTAATAAAATTAAGACTCTGTTGTAGATCTTAATCATACAGACCTATTGAGACTCATCAAGTGACTGTGAAGTTAAAAAAATAAACACTTAAAGATCTGAATAATTAAGATTCAGATTTTAAAAATAAATGCACTTAATGTCTGAGATCTGAATGATTAAGATTCAGACATACATTAAATGCAAACAAATGAGGCCTTAGCCCATTATAAATCAGGCCAAAATTCAATAACAATTCCGTATCTCTTTCTGTGCATATTATTCCTCTACTTTTATTATTTCGTAACAAATATAGTGTATTTAAAAAATTTAAACCGCGAGCCATCAAAAGAGATCCATAGTTCTGCACTGTCGTTGCGCTTTAGGGATTTTGTGGATTAAAACTTGAAAAAGGTGGAGGAGGAAGCAAAAAAACAGTCTTTTTGATGATCCACCCAAAAACTATTTAAAAGAAAGGAAAACGAATCCTTTGAAATGGTTCTATCCAATTCAAAGTTCAAACATACATCACTTGCCCTGAACCTTTTCTCCATCTAAACAAGATTTCAGTATTCACACATACAGTTCATGCTAGGTTTTCTGACTTCAGATTTTTGACAAAGTTGTTGGTTGGTCTAAAATCTTTTTACAGTCTGGTACGAGCTTTTCTTGAGCAGAGAGCCGCTGCTCATCTGCATTTATTGCTGGGTCCTTGAAATTTTTTTCCCACTATGGTAAGTTTTCTGGTTCTTTCACTGTTTACTTCTTTGCTTCAATTTTTCAGTAATGGTTATTCTGTAAAGAATTTTCTAGACAGTTCTGTGTGAGATGGAGAGAATGAACCTAGCCGACAGGAAGTCCGATGAAATTCATGCCCTTAGGATAAATTCGGAAGTGGGCCCCTTCCCTTAATGGGTTTGTTATATTAAATTAACCCTAAGTGAAAAAAGTTAAAGCGGAGAAGGATGACTTGGAATTTTAGTGTCTTAGTGCTGTGTTTATCTACTGATCACCTACCACATTTGGGCTTTCTTGAATTTTTTAATTTTGTATAGCATTGCATAAAGAGAAATTATGTGTTTATGTTTCATCTCTTGTTTGGGTAGCCGGCTCCTCGATTGATCTTTCATCTCTTGTTTCTCTGTGAGGTGAGGACCCCTTTACAGAGAATTCAGTTTGTTGGTTGATTTAAGAACCTGTAATCATCACATTTCTAGCAATTATAAATTCATCAAAATAATCAAGCTATTGTTAAGCGCAAGTTAAGCATGTCTGGAAGTCGGATTTACGTGTTGCATACTTAATGCCCATGATTTATAAAAGATAATCAAGATATTTCTACCTCCACCGATTTTTCGTCTTTTGTTTCTCTATGAGGTGAGGACCTCTCTACGAGGATTTTTGTTGCTCTCTATTAACTTGTTCGGAGCTGTTGTTTGGACAGCCTCTGACGTTCTCACTCTTTTGCTGGTATATTTGGAGGATGAGCTTTCAACGACTCCATGTTTCCTTCCTATTTTATCTACACACTCAAAATAATTAAAAATTATCAGTGATGCAAATAAATAATTTCTCTTAACTCAAAAAAGATTGAACAGTCCTTGACAACAACAATCACAGGTTAAACAACCCACTGTCTATTTATAGAAGCATGGGTAGTTTATACAAGAAACCTGCAAACAACCACATTTTCTTTGTATAAACAATGTCAGGTTGTTTAAACAACACAAGATTGTTTATGAAATAAATACCCTAAACTACCCAGGGTTTTATAAACACCCACAGGTTGTTTAAACTGCTGGTGGTTGTTTAAATCAACCCAGGTTTGATTTAACAACCAACAATGGGCATCCCCAACTTAGGAAATCAAAACCAAACCGTATCCAACTAGAATCAATCAACAAAAACATAAAATCTTCTTCTTTAAACATTTAAACAGTCCCCTCACCTCACCAAATCCCACCTTTCTTCCTCTCACAATTCAAAAAAATTAGAAAACAAGGTTATACCTTAGATGATTTTCAACAAGAGTTAAGGTGACTGTGATGACGATGGCTTGACGGAAACTGGAGGGTGGCTATGATCAATGAAGGGACCGACAATTGCACGATTAGCGGTGATCGGAGTGATTGCCGGGGTGATCGGAGTTGGCTTTTGACAGGAAACAAGAGCAAAGAGGAGAGAGGGAACAAGAAACATTTTGAGATTTTAAAGTTGTGGGGTTAGGGTGAGGTAATGGAATCTCTTTTTTATTTTTGGGGAATTTTAGTGTTTATCCCTACTCTTTAGTAATTATAATCTTGTCTACTTCAGCCAAACTGGTCTGTGACCATAGATGTAAAGGAAGTCCAAGAGTTGATCCACACTCATCCTCATCTAGATCTGTTCAGCGCATACCTGACAGTTAGAGATCACCATTTGAGTTTCACTGTTGCTTGCTTCAATTTCCATTTCCTTACCAATATTCATTCAGCTTCTCTTCTATAGGGAAACTCGAGCAAAAACTAGAGACCTGTCATCTCAAAAACTTGTACCCCTACTTTTACTTTCCATTTGTTGCGTTAATAAGAACAAGTTGGTTTGTCTAAGTTGCCTCCGTCAAATCTCTGATGACGTCTGCCTAGGAAATCATTGTTAGTTGGTGATGAGTCCTTCAGTTATGACTCTTCTCCTCCTCTACTTTTGTCGTAGCATGTCTTAGCATGTTGTGCTCTTTCTGTGATCATCTGTTGTGCTTTATCACCTTTGAGGTGTTTCTGATCTCGTTTGGTTGGGCTTCCACTATTTTCTCTATGCGTTTACTTTCAAATCTCTCAATCTTATTCTCGAGGTATTCCTCCCTGGTTTTAGAACACACAAACCTCTGGCAAGATAATCAAACACATGCGTTCCCCCTGTATTCCGACATGCTTATGTATCTTCCATAATGATTGTACTTTTGAGTACAAAAATAGGCACAGGAATGTTCTGTGAGCTTTCATCTTTTGCGCACGTACCTTTGCATTCAATGCTATGTGGAGGATGACATAGCCGTAAAAGCACTTCTCACAGCCATCCTTCTAATTAAATGCTTCTTTCTTTCCACTCAGTCTTACCATACATCTCTATCAGAAAAGTTTGCTGTCATATACGAAGATTTGTGTTCCCAACAGCAAAATAAAATTTTCTATTCATAAATATAACTAGGTTTTTAATCAAGCACCTTAAAGAAATGATTGAGGAAAAATATAGAGTGTTGTGATTGACAAACGGAGAATACTAGCTTTTACTTGGAACTGTAGAGAGAAATCAGACCTTCTCTTTTACTTTTTTGTTGCTTTTCCTTGAATTCTGAACCTTTTTGTTTTGAAGATCTTATAGATGAGTGGGAATTTAATTCACCTTGGCGTAGATTATAATCTTATATTACATGGATCCTTCATATGTATTGATGTACCCATGTTGAATGGTCAGACATGTGTGTGGATATCTCATGTGAACTTTTCAAATTACACTAAAATTTAGGAACATGCTGCACTTGCCTATGTTACATTGATACTTCAAGGCCAAAATTTTTCACTTGCCTATGTTACATTGATACTTCATTTGCCTTGACGTACCCGTGTCGAAGGGATGTGGGTACTTTTTTTTTTTGTTCTTCAAAATACTCTAAAACTTAGCAAAAAAACTTGATGCAATCATATGGGATCCTTGCACACCCTGGTACATGGCACGTGTCCTTAAAAAGATATGTGTAACATAATTGCTAACCCGTATCAGTTAATCACACACGTATCCTTAGCCGTCTATGTAACATACTCCCTCCATTTCATTTTATATGACAGTGTCTGTCACGACCCGGATTTCCCACAATTGGGAGTCGTGATGGCGCCTACTGTCGGAGCTAGGCAAGTCAAGCATTTAAACATTTTTTGATAACAACCCAACAATAATAATAACGAGTCATTTAAATAAACGCGGAAGTCTTTAAAACATAGATAACTGAAAACCCAAAATGCGGAAGTTTAATATTTCTCTACCCAAGACTGGTGTCGTTATCTCACGAACTACTAAAGAGTGCTACAAACAAGTCTGAATAGAAAATACATAAATGTCTGTCTCGGTACGATGGAAACAAACTGAAAACATGGAAAGGGACTTCGGCCTGCGAACGCCAGCTAGGCTACCTCGTATGTCCCTGGACTGAGTCAGCTCCCGATCAATATCCTACTGCTGTGGTCTAAAAGCTGCTCCGGTACCGTGATCTGTGCAAAAGAGCACAGAAGTGTAGCATCAGCTCAACCGACCCCATGTGCTGGTAAGTGTCTGGCCTAACCCCGGCGAAGTAGTGACGAGGCTAGACAGGACTACCGAACCAATCTGTGCAGTTCAATATATATATATGCAATAAAAGAAAAAAATACAGAAATTAAACAGTTAGGGGGGAGGGGAGCATACTATGGGAGAAGTACAATCCGGATATAAAGTCAACAATTTAAGCAAGAAACCGTGCAATAACAATAATTAATGAGAGCAGGAAAATTGAACAGTTGCACGACATCAACCTTCGTACTTTTACTCTCATCCTCACCAAAAGCAATCAAATAAAGTGCACAACATCAATTTTCGTGCTTTCCCTCACATAACTCTCATATCATGGCACAGAATAATCCTTCGTGCAATTGTAATCAAATCAGAGCACGGAATGTTCCTTCGTGCATAAATAATCAAAACATGGCACGGAATGACCCTTCGTGCAAATATAATAAAAACATGGCACGGAACGACCCTTCATGCAAATATAATTAAAACATGGCACGGAATGACCCTTCGTGCAAATATAATCAAAACGTGGCACGGAATGACCCTTCGTGCAAATATAATCCAAACGTGGCACGGAATGATCCTTCGTGCAAATATAATCAAAACATGGCACGGAATGACCCTTCGTGCATTATCACTCTTCCTCACCCAAACAGTAATCACAACCAAACGGGGCGAGGGGATAGACAAATAATAAGAAACGTCCCGGCAAGGGAAAAACACAAGTAAACAGCTAAATCCTGGCAAGGGAGCAACAACGATAACTTTCACATCCTGGCAAGGGAGATAATCAATATACTCAAACCATCCCGGCAAGGGATTAATCATATCTCTTTCTATTTCTTTCATTTCTTATTCAATAGTCTCTTTATCGTTCGAGCCAACGCTCCAAAGAATTTACAATTCATAATTAGTCCCCATACTCTTCATATTACATAGAATTCATCAATTAACGTGGAAGAGTCATAACAATATCAGAATAAGTACAAACAAGGACCCACGGTCATGCTAGACACCGGTGTATAGATACTCGTCACCATGCCTATACACCGTACTCAACATTTAGCAATTAGCAAACAACACTCTAATCCTATTCCCTCAAGCCAAAGTTAGATCAAACACTTACCTCGAATGCTCCAAACTCAACTCAAGCCTCTAGTATAGCTTTACCCCTCGAATTCACCACAAAACCGCTCGAATCTAGTCACAAATTACTTGAATGTATCAACAAATGCTAATTGAATCAACTTGAATGCATGAAAATGAATTTCCCAAAGTTTGTTAAAAAATTCCCAAAATGCCCCCGGGCCCACGTGGTCAAAACTCGAGGTTCGAACCAAAACCCGATTACCCATTCCCCCATGAACTCAGATATATAAGTTGTTTTGGAATTGGACCTCGAATTGAGGTCTAAAACCCCCAATTTTAGAAACCCTAGGCCCTACCCTAAATTCCCAAATTTCCCAATTAAAATCTTAGTTTTGAAGTTGAAAATGTGTTTAAAGATGTTAAGAAGCGAAGAAAATAAGTTAGAAATCACTTACCAATCGTTTTGAAGAAAGAGAATCGCTTGGAAAATTGCCTCTTATGTTTTGGGTTTTGAAAGTGTGAAAAATGACTGAAAATCCCGACTTTATATACTTCACTGAAGGCTGGCGCGGACCGCACGGATTTGAAAGTGTGAAAAATGACTGAAAATCCCGACTTTATATACTTCACTGAAGGCTGGCGCGGACCGCACAAAGATGCACGCGGCCGCGCTGGTCGATCTGGGATTACTAGCCCTCTGAACCCAAGCCACGCGGACCGCGCGGGAATGACCGCGGCCGCGCTGGGGGGCCTGCAACACCTGACCTGCAACATCTGATACTTTTAAGTCTAGGACCTCTCGGGACCTACTCAAAACTCATCTGATCCCTCGGGGCTCCAAACCAAACATACATATAATCTAAAAAACATACTACATACTCATCCGTGCGTTCATATCACCCAAAACAACATCATAAGCATCAAATTAGGCCTCAAGACCCATGATTTCCTTCCAAATTTTTCCATGAACATCAAATTTACAGCTTCTAGCTCAAAACACGTCAAATGACGTCCAAAATAAACCAAACTTTACAGCAATTGCTTAGACCATATATAAGACACGTACCGGGCGTCGGAACCAAAATACGAGCCCGGTACCACAGTCTTTTAATCAAATATCACTTTCCAATTCTTTAATTATTTTCAGAAAACAGTTTCACAAAGAAAATTCATTTATCAGACTTGGGACCTCGGAATTTGATTCCGGGCACACACCCAAGTCTCATATTTTTCTACGGGCCCTCCGGGACTGTCGAATCACGAGTCCGGGTCCGTTTGCCCAAAACATTGACCGGAGTCAAACTTAATCAATTAAAACATCAGAATTTATTATTTTTCTCACAAATTCACATTTAAACTTTCCGGCTACGCGCTCGGACTGCATACACACAAGTCGAGGCAACCCCCAAGTGAGGTTTTCACGGCCTTAGAATTATAGAGTGAGTAGGAATACAGGTGATGACCCTTTGGGTCGTCAGAGTGTCTGAAGGGGCACGATATTTAAGAAGAAAAAGACTTTTGCAAAGAAGGCTACTCAGTACTCTGTACCTAAAGTTTGTATCTCTGCATGCTATAGTTTCTTTCCCCTCTAACAAGAAGACTTAGACTCAGCCTAGTTTTATATTTCTTGCATAATGATATTCTGCATCTTTAATTAGTTATATTGCGATTGACTGCAGGTAACAATATGTCTAAATTGTGGTGATGAAGGTTGGACTAACGCGTTTGTTTTCTGTGTGAAATGCCTGGAAGTTGCTGTGCATCGGTAAGTTGAATCAACAGTGTTGGTATTGTTATAGTTCAAATATTGTACTCTCTTTATTGCAATTTTATTCTCGAGCATGATCTTTCAGTCGCGGCTTGGGTCATGACCGGAACTACGTGAAACTTGGTCGTGGCCGGTGTGAACTATAGCTTTGAAATGGAGATAACTTACACATGTACTTGTGGTGGACAGGTCGGTACTTGTACCAGTGGGCAGGTACCTAGTGGAATAGTCAATATGCACCAAGTTTGCCTGTATACCGCCGTACTTTAAAAAAAAAGAAAAGAAATGGAAATAACTTACAGCTAAATTAATTTAATTGTGGATTGGACAGATATACGTTGTGATTTCTTAGACACCCATAGTTCCAGTATAAAGTTTAAGCTGAGAATTAATATCAGCTGTCAGCAGTTCCAATGGGGTTACTCAGAAGGACATCTAAACCTACTGATTTTTTTTATTAGCATTGAAATTGAACAAACTAGTAGCTCTTTGTATTTTATTAATTTGAATTTAACTTAAACTTGATAGTCCCAAATAATTTACTTTTTCTCCTTGCATTGAACATTCCTCAAAATATTACTGCCCCTGTTTCTCTCAAGCTTTGGTTGTTTAACTTCACGGATGGTTGTCTTAAATCAAGCACTTCAATTTTTTGTTATTGAGTTCTCAAAACCAGGAAATTCGATTAATCAATTCACAGCAGCAGAAGTTTAATCTGAATAATTCAGGACACATACAACCTGAGTGTGAAAGGAAAACTGAAAAGTAATAGGAAAGGAACATACGAACTCTCTCGACTATCAAAGAGGCAACAATAACAGAGCTCGTAAGCTTTTTTGATGAGGTAATAAATTCTAATGTTTGAAAGGGAAATACCCCAATTTAGTGTTTATACTAAGTGGAGGTATTCCAAGAAAGAAAAAGAGCAAGTATCAAAAAACAAGCTCCTTTTAAGAAGCTCTGAGATAACCCATCTCCAAATAGACCATCCACTAGAATCCCCTTTGATGCATCTCCCTCCAGTAGTCGAGCTTCTTAAACAGTGGGAAACGGGAAACCAAATGTCGATGAATATATCTTTCAGAAGATCTATATATTATTGGAAGTGGAGATGATATTAACAACCTTTTATAGAAAATTTACAGTACTACTTCATTCAAATTTGTTTTGCTCTGTTTGTTTTTGTTCATTCCTAAAAGATTTGTACCTTTCTATATTTAGAAGTTACTGTAATTTTACATTCCCATTCTGCTATGTCACGACTTGTTGGTAGGGTCCAGATACCAAAACAAATTATTTGGTACAAGAATACTTTTGATATTTTGTTCATATTTATTCTATATCAAAGTTTTCCTTTATTTATTTACTTTGTATCTAGTCAAATGTGCCAACAAGTTAGAACAGAGGGAGTATTATTTAGTAAAAGAGGCAAAGTGATTTGGGGAAGATCATTGGTAAAGAACTTTCAGAAAGTTCTCAGTGCAGTTGTTTTGTGATCTTTTCTACAATAGTGGTTGATTCCAAGCCCACGTGAAATCACATTTTGGAGGACAAGGGACCAAACAAAATGATTTTCTTATGCATTATGCAGTTTTGAATGCCATCTTAGCGACAGATGATCTAAGAAGGAGAAGACAAATGCTAGTCAATTCGTGCTGCTGGTGTAGGAAAGATGTAGACCATGTATTAATACATTGTAGTATTGCCACATATCTATGATCCTTGATTATTGTATGTTTAAGTAACATAGTTTGGGAGTTCCTGGTGCGTATTGGAAGTTTCAACAAGTTAGAAAATACAAAAGATGGTCAATATGAAGGACTTGTGAGAGTTGCTCCTACAGAGTCCATTGTGGAGAGTCAAGAGCTCCTTTTTGTTTCATTTATATCTTTTGCTTTGAAATGATATTCCACACTGTATAGGTAGATGAAGTTACTTATCAAAAAAAGTTATATAGATGGATGAAGTTTCGGGTTTTGTTGTAAAACCATACTTTTGTATGTAGGTAGCCATGCCATTTATTCATTAAATCATTGTCTTATTAAAAATGGATCTTTGCAAACTAAAAGTTCTTTAAAATTTGATGGACCTACAAGGCTTACAACTCTTTGCCTTCAACACTTAAATTAACCTTAAAAAGGAAGCTTATAATGGGCAATCCAATTGTTTTGAGCTATTCATTGTTTGAATGTTGTGCAAAATGTTGGTTATTTGATCAGAAAGCAACTTCCTGTTCCTCCAGGGTTCTGTTTTCTGTTAGAATGTTTGAGTTATAGTGGTAGAAGAGTTGGGTTCTTATGTTGCTTATTAATTCACATTGGACCAATATCATATGTATAATGTGTCTGATACTATAGTTATTAGAGCCTCTACGATCTTGGTAAAGAATCAAGTAGCTTCTCCCTACCAGCTGATGGCCTTGTGTCATTTGACCGGTTAAAGTTTTTCCTCCTTCCTTCTTTGCGGTGACCCCTTGGCTACAATGTCTCTTTCCAGTGACCAATCAGGTGGCACCACACTTCTCTGGCAGCATCACAACTTCTTTCATGCAGCTGCTCAAATAGCACTGTCATTTTACAGCAGTGCCATTCCTCTTTCTTATAGCCGTTTTGGTAATGCTGCACTTATTTTTGACGATCATTCCAACTATATCGTGCATCTTTCCAGTGACTGTTGTAGAGTGCGTATCTCTTTTCGACGACCGTTTCGGTGTTCGCTCTTCTTTCCTGTGATTGTTATGATGGCGCCACTTCTCTTTTGATGATCGTCCAGGTAATGGCGTGACCTTTTCTGGCAATCGTTTTCACATCCGCTATCTGGGCGAGCTTCCAGCAGCCACAACTTTTCTGGTAGCATTTTGTTGATTTTCCAACGAAATGTAATTTCAACGTTCTCAAAATAAGCAAATCCAATAATTTGCCTACTTTGACTTCGGGTGTGCTAGAATTTTAACATTTCGCATACTTAAGTTCTTAATTTGGATATTATATGACATTAAACAAATATCATACAGAAATGTGTGCATTGTGCTAATCACAGTATTAAGCCTTC
Organism: Nicotiana glauca; assembly: GCA_026770625.1. Taxonomy (NCBI): domain Eukaryota; kingdom Viridiplantae; phylum Streptophyta; class Magnoliopsida; order Solanales; family Solanaceae; genus Nicotiana; species Nicotiana glauca. Next base: position 36,253 of record MU692589.1, read on the forward strand.
ATTAATGTCTCTTTCATTCTCTTAGTTTCTCATGATTTTTCTCTTTTCTTTAGGCGTTTGAACTTAACAATTTTCTTTTCTTTTAAATAATAATTTCTATGGCATGACTTATTAGTTGCTGTTAAAGGTTAAATACCAAGATGGGTTACAGGTTATCCTTTTATGTTTCGTTATATGGTTTGTTGATCTTGCTTATTTTTCAGCTACTGCCTTAAAAAAGTCACCTTCAAGGAATTTGTCAACTGGGTCTGTGATGACTGTGAAGTGAAGGAGCCAGGCGAACTAAACATCAAGAAATCTGATGCCATCTCAGTAGAAAATGGGGATTGCACTAGTTCAAGGCATTGTAAAGCAACTTCTAAAGCAAAAGTGGATGTTCCTGAGACAAAATTAAAGAGTTGTCAAGGTAGGGATCAGCAACTTCATCAGCCAGGTGCTGGGATTGATTTGGTAGAGAATTGTCAGATAGCGGGTGATAGTCCAGTTGTGAAGACGAGCAAGAAGAGATCTAATCTTGCTTCAATAAGAGATGAGAAATATGAGCAAAGACTAGTACGTTGCTCTTCTGAGCAATCACACGAGTCACAGATAATCATTGAGTGCAATGAACGAACTCAATTAGCTAATGTTTCTCCATTGCTAGCTAAGCGATCAAAGGAAGAAGTTACTGGCCCTCTGGCAAGGGAAGAATTGCACGCTCGTCATTTGAAGGAACCTTGTGAGGGAGATATTCAGCCCGGCACACAGGATGATTCTTCTGGCATGATTGAAAAGACAATCAGTATGTCGTCGCGTAGCAATCATCATGAAGAGGAATCGACGATTGGAAATGATAGTAGATTAACACCTCAAACTAGAACTGTTGTTAATGGAGATCCTTCTCAATTTTCAAAAGGTGAACAGCCAAATGAACCCAAACATGGTGGCCAAGACCGAGCGCAACCTCTTATTGATTTCATTTGGAGGTCAGGAGATATGTCATGAATTTTAACTTGGGAGATAATCTAACTGATGGATCTATTATTGTGTAAATGAAAATTTATCCTTTATTGTGATCTGACAGGGGTAGTTTTAACATCTGGAACAAAGAGTATGAGACATTTTATGGACAAGCTCACCTTTCAGTTAAAGCATGCCAAAAGGTTTTTCAAGAAGCAAGTTTGCTTCCAGCTTCGCTTCAACTGGAAATGCTTCCAAAATCTGACTTATGGCCTAAGAGTTTCACTATATCAGAGCCGACTGATGATAACATTGCATTGTATTTTTTCCCATCGGACATAAGGTAATTATTTGTATATTTTCACCATTCACCAGTTATTTTGATCAAGTTTTCGTTTATTCTCCTATTTTTCTTGCTATAGATGGGAAAAGGTGTTTGATCAGTTGGTGGAGAAGATGATCAGTAACGAACTTGCTCTTCGAGCAATAGTAACTAATGCCGAGCTTTTGGTTTTCACTTCTACGGAATTGCCCCTGCTATACTGGAGTGAGTTTTTATACACGTACTTTCTATTTTGGTTTGTCCCAAACTCCCCAATATGATACTCTTAACTTTCTAACAGCGGGACCATCTCTAGTTCTCAATGTTTTCTTTATATTCTAGTAAAAGTTTTAAAAAACAAAAGAAAACTTGGAGACTTGTCTTTGATTGATAGGAGATTGGTAATGGGAAGTTGAGGATTGGTGGTCAGTAGATAGATTGGAGTTCCAGAAGGTATGATTCCCAAAACAGGTTTAGGTAGGGAGACAGTGTCTTCGTGTGGGTTAGAAAAGGGGGAGACTTGTCTATTTTTTAAGCCTAAGCACAGGGCAGACTGAGCTACAATCCTATTGAATGAAAGTCAGTTTCTTTAGAAAAAAGTTGCTTCTTATTATATATCCTTCCATTAAGCGAACAAATTAACCAATCATCATTCATGCTTATTAAAGGTGAAGGTTGTATGCCTTGTCATATTGCCACTGGGTTAATGCTTTATGGATAATTTTTCTTAAATTTAAAAGTTGTTATTTCTCCTAAAAAAACTTTTAGCTGTAAGTTTGGACCCACTTTCAGTATAATATAACCGTGCCAGATCAAATGAGATAATATAAACTAGAATTGTGGGAGTAGGAGTATTAGATTAAAGATGAATACGTATTCTAGGTTTGCATTACCTTCGTTATCCAAGGTTCATTGTTAAGCTGTTTGAGAAAATCAATTGGCAGGATTCCAGGGTAAGCACTACCTCTGGGGTGTTTTCAGAGCAAAGCGAGATTCCAGTAGGAATACTATGATGCCAAATGGGAAGAGAGAATCTGAGACTCATCCAACTCCTGGGAATGAATTGGCTGTCAAAGATGGTGGAGATGTCACAAATGCCAAAACGTGGGATCAGAGTCCTCTTAGCCCTTTGAGCAACAATGCAAGCCTTGGGTCTGCCACTTCCTGAAGCATCTCTACTCTTGTTGTTTTGACGCATTTCCCTCACTTCTGTGATCTAGCCTGCTATTTAACTGGTTGTTAATGCATATATGGGCTGAGGGTTGAGAATCTGGTGGTTAGGACGAAACAGCTTTCGTTTTAGAGCCATCTGGTGGGGAGATTCGCCTGGTTAAAGAACCTAATGTCCTGTGAAAGGTACCTCTGATTTAACAAAAGCCTTCTGTTACCTATTGATTTGAGGATCAGTGAACCTGGTATATGCAGGAGCATGGTTTTACATGGCCATTTATTTCGTAATTTCTCCTAATATGATTATCAAGTCTAATCTTTTGCAGTTGTACACGATTGACCGACATTATTAGTCCAAACGTCACCAAATGGTATGACAAGGATGAGAAGCTTTTACAGGCTCTCTGTTTTGCCCACACCCCCCCCCCCCCCATTTTTTT
>MU692589.1:40318-51981 GCA_026770625.1 Nicotiana glauca
CCCCCCCCCCCCCCAATTTTTTTCCCCTTCTTCTTTTTGGGTGCTGTTCTTTCATCTTTGAGAGGATGTTTTGTAAATGAAGGGTATGTAATACTAAACTCTCTTAAATGAAGGGTTGACAAAGAGGGCGGGACGGGGCAGGCGAAGCCTTTCCTACCACAGTTTTAACATGGCCTGCCACGTTTTACAATATTCCTCTTTTTAACATGCCTTGCCGCATTTAACTCTATTTTTTGTTCTTTTTTTTTTCTCTCCATTTTTGAGTTTGCATGTTCTTATTTGGACGTGTGTGAAACTAGTGCCTGAATGTTGCAGAATGAATCGAGCAAAAATGGATCAAATAGTAAAAATCAGAGAAAAAGCCAACTAAGCTAACTAGGTTACGGTTAAGAGATACTTTTGATTCATAAAGATAGTGAAAAGGAGAATAGTTACTATTTATACTGTTCAAACTCTAGCTGAATCACCCCAAAGAGCAAAATGGGTTAGGATTTAGTACAAGACTATAAGGCAAATTTGATCAGGGACGAGATGGTGACATCCCAGGAAATTAACATGCGAAATGCATAAATACATAAACTTCTACTAAAAATTATTGAGGACTAAATTGTAACTTAAGAGTACTTTTTAACGCACTAACTAGGTACTCCTCCAGAAGCTTTTAGTCCAACCACGATCAGCTCTCTTCTATTCTCAAACTTGATTTTGCAGCATTTCTCTCCTCTTGAAACCTGCTCCTCAAGGAAGAAAGCTGGAAACTTGGTCTTCAGTACATGATAGTCTTCCCAAGTAGGGGTGTGCATTCGATTTTGACCCTTATCGATAATTACTTATCGATTATCGATTTGTCCATATGCTTATCGTTATCGTTTCAATAAGGTTTCGATTTTTTCGCTTTTGATTTATCGATTTTGGGGGCTTATCGATTCGGTTATCGATTACACCAGTTAGAAAATTTGCGGGATTCCACGGAAAGTATATCGCTATAAACGCGCCTAACTAATATGGCCAAAAAGAAGCTAAAATAAGACGAACACCATTTATAACATAAAAATTGTGTCAACAAGCACATGCAACAAAACTAAAGTAAGGGATCAAATGTATGCCACCAACACTCCAAACTTAAATTACTAAAATACCCATTAAAAGCTGAAGTACATTTTTACCCTCAAATAAAATACTGTTCGTATACTATTTTTGTACAAAGAAGTAAATATTTAACAAATACATGTAAAGGCACTTTGATAAATTACAAGTCTAAGTTCAAATAATCTGAAATTAGGAGCAAGTGAAAAGACTACTATTACAATTAATCTCATCATTACGCAGTTACAAAGAGCCACATGAAGTGCTTACTCTTTTAAAGCAGATTTTTTTTTTGGCCTTCTGATTCCTATTTTCTTCATAGGGATGTCAATTTCTACCCATTCCTCCTGATATATATCAATTGTCAAACGATAGTCAATAGTCAATATTCTCATTGTCAACCAACTTTTTCCTCCATCAACAAGCTGGGATAGTTTTGTTCAACGAAAAGAAAGGTAATTGATCATCTTAATTCTCATGTTAAATCTATATATATATAGTTGGATTGTCATATTAGTTTAAAGTTTAGGTAAAACACATACCATGAAGAAGGAACTTTACAATTCATTCATCATTTTTCATGTCATCTTATGAAAGTAATTTGTTACATCTAATTAAATATACAAGTCCAATATATATATTAATATATGATTTTCTCTCCACGGTAATTTTTCCTATTTAATTCATAACTTGCAAACTCTTTTTCCTTCGCTTAATTCTGGGAAAAAATTTATTTTAAGTGACACATACATTATATTTATATGTGTATGTGTATTTTTTTTCTTTTATCTTTTTGTTTGCCAAATATATATAAAGAACAAACACCTTCAATTTTGTCAACATTTTCGAGCCAATATATACATGATTAATATAGCATGAGAGATGAAATAAATTCGTCAACACGATGATCAATGTACTAAGAATAAATAATGTATAACACTTGTTGGATCATGGATCAACTTTATTGGTTCTAGAACAATATTTTTTTCCTTTAATTTTTCTTTTGTAACTCCAAAAATATTTTAATAGTATTTATTTAGTTTTTAAAAGTTTATACACATAAATATGGGTACTCGCGCAACGCGCGTGCCCAGAGACTAGTTCCTTAAATGTGATAGAGGAAATAATAGGATAAGGGACTTAGGTTAAAGGAAAGGGTATAGATTAGGAAAAACGATATTGTATAGCCGCTTTCAAAATAGTAGCGGAATATATATACATTCTGTATGTTATATTAATCTACACAAATAGATAATTACTCATTTTACAAGTGTCTACAGTTTAGGGGTGTGCATTCGATTTATCGATTCGATTTTAACCCTTATCGATTATCGATTTGTACATATGCTTATCGTTATAGTTTCGATAAGGTTTCAATTTTTTCGATTTCGATTTCAATAACAAATAATTGATTCGATTTATCGATAAACCGCTTCGAATGCACACCCCTATTCCCAAGTAGCTTATTCCTTTGGCATGTTCTTTCGGTGAATCAGAAGTTCAGGAACTGCCTTGTTTCCCTTTTTTATCATTCTCCTCTCCAATATGTTCTGTGATTCAACATAATAGGGCCTAGTAAGGTCCACCATTTGGGGGAGGGGGGCTGGAGATAAAAGGTTCTGTCACCTTATGGCAAAGCTTAAGCTGGGATTCGTAGAAGGTAGGATGGATAGCAATATGAGAGGGCAATGATAACTTATAGGCCATTGCTTTCTTCTATTTTCTTCTATTAGTTAGCTTGGATTGAGAAAGCTCCACCCAATAACGCTTAGCCATGTGTGTAGATCAAAATAGTCTCGCGAAGCTGATCAACGGTAGCCTAAGAGCAAGTCAAAACAACGAGAAGGACGCAAATTTTTTTCTAAGAAGAAAAAGAGAGATTTTCAAATTAGACTTCAAGTTGGTGTGCCGCATGTTAAGAAGGCAGAGACCACCACAAGCTTTGCCCTAATTCCCATCAGGTGGGCAATTTATGTCTGTACAGGTACTTGCTGATCCATTCCCAATCCACACTCAACAATGAGTAGAAGAGGTCGTTGGAAGAATAGTACCCAATTATAGGCCGGGGTTGATTTCCTTAGGGAGCTAAGAATGGGTGTTAAAGTATACACTAGATGTGTGCAGAAGAAATAGCCTAAATACACTTCCAATCAAGTTGGTTTTGCAATTTACTTCTATAAACTACACTATCAATGATTAACTAGATAAATGAAACTAGAAATTAACTAAGTGTTTTTGGTTGTTTTCAAATTGGTAAAAGGCCTAGGGATGTAACCTTCGCCTAGGTGCTAGCCAAATGTGTTTATGATAACACTTGTTTTGGTGATTGTGGTATATTATAACTCTCAACTCTAAATTACCCACTCAATACCTCTCGGTCATAAAGTGATTTTGCCAAATTTGATTTTCTGAAACCCAAATGAGTATCAAACCAAATAGTTGATGTGAGCGCAAGTCGGATTTCCTATCTCTACTTCAAACCCTTTAATTAGGCTAATCAAAAGCTTAACTAGCTCAATTTCTTATTAGCCAAGTTTTCCTAGACTAAGTCTCTCTTTCTCAAGTAACCAAGTAAAAAAGACATGAATCAATATTTTCAACCATTAATTCTAAAATTAAAGCATGAACAAGGCTAAATAACAAACACCCAATCATAAACAAGCATTAGATTAATTACCCATAAGGTGTACACACTAGAGTTGGGTCACAACCCTATTCATAGTAGAAATTGAAGAAAATAAATAAGAAACACTAATTAAAGTCATAAAGTAAAATTAAAATGATAAACTATTGTGTTTTTGACCCAAATTAGCTAAAAATTACCCAAAGAGGTAAGTTACAACGGCTACTGCTTAAAAGATTACAAAACTTGACCTAAAAAAGTGATTCCCGACTATTTATGGTATCCGAAAATTCTCTAACAAAAATGCCTTTCGAGAGGTTCTGCGGCCGCACAATTCCATGTGTGGTCTGCACTTCAGCTTCTTCGGCCGCACAATTCCATGTGTGGTCCGCACTTCTGACAAGGCTTCAGATTTGGTCATTTTGCACACTCTATATACCTTTTCAATTCTTGTCAGTGTGACTGTATTTTGCAGCGACACAAATTGTGTGCGTTCCACACTTCTTCTTTAATCGACTTCTGAGTTTCACACCAGTTCTGCGGCCTCAGTGAGACCTTTTAGGTCTGTTGCGTTCCTTCATGCTTTAAGAGCCGGAATACGCTATCACGACCCAAAATCCATTAAGGGTCGTGGTGGCGCCGGACACCTCTGTCAGGCCAGATAACTAGATTATCAATCAATTCCTCTTTTAATACTTTTGAAAATCTAAGGTTTTTCCTTCCATTTTCATAAATAAAAGTTCACTACTTGAACTCAATTTTAAATAATAACAATTAGTACAAATCCGTTGAAAACCATCCCAGAAATCCGGTGTCACAAGTACATGAGCAATTATCGATAAGGAAAGTAAAATACAACATCTGTCCGAAATACAGTGGACATGGAATAAATAATAAAATGCTGAAAGGAACTACATTGGCTGCAGGTCGTCTCGAACAATGTAGCTCACCTAGTCTCAGAGTCGTCCGTGCTGCTACGCCCAATAGGCTGCTAGAGGTATATATACATGTGCAACAAAAATGCGCAGAAGTGTAGTATGAGTACGTAATCAACGTGTACTCAGTGAGTATCCCGCCTAATCCCGAAGGGGTAGAGACGATATGGCCAACTCCGACACTCACTAGATGTCAATTAGCAACATTCTATAAGTGCAAGGATAATCATGGATTTGTATAGAAGTTCTGATTGTAAAGCCAGAAAAAAACAGGTAAACACCTTCAACGATAAATCAAGGGCTTCTAAAGTCTGTTCTTTATTATCTTATCAGTTTATATCAAGCCACGTAGGGCCAATTCCACATTTATAATTTTCAAGTAACAGATAAACATGCGCAAATCATGCTGAGGCCGGCGGCCCGCTCCAACAGAAATATAAATTGTGCACTGCCGAGGGTCGAGCGGCCCGAACCATAGATGCATCTATTCTCACTGAGGCGTTCGGTCCGTTCCATAAATAAACACATATCCTGCTCGCGAATCATCCATGTGATGCAGGCACACATAAAATACATGCTCAATCAGTCAAATAAGAACTTATCGGGAAATATTTATTCAAATAAAACGAATTCTCCTTTAACAATTTAAGAAATGAAGTTTAATCCTTTTTGAAATTTACTTACTAATTCGATGTGAGTTAAGAAATTCAAGCTACCAATGGGATCACAATTAATCCATGTGCAACATGCTTTTGGGTCCAAACTACCCGGAAAATAGCATAATAGTAGCTATGCACGGACTCTCATCACCTCGTGCATACGTAGCCCCCACAAATAGGAGCACATAATCAATTACTTCACCTACGGGATAAATTCCCCCTCACAAGATTAGAAAGGAGACTCACCTCGCTTCGAAGACTCAAAATCGGCATTCTACATTCTTCTGAAGGCTTGAACCAACGCACAATGCACCAAAACTAGCCAATTAATGACAAAGAATATGCTTAAATACTTGTTAACAATTCAAATTATACAAATTCCCAACTCTGCTTAGTGAAATGACCAAAATGCCCTCGGATCCATGTGCCCGGAATCCGAAATTTTTTGAAGATAAAGGTTACCCATGACCTTAGGAACTCAAATATATAATTTTCTCTTAATTCCATACTCAAAATCATGGTCAAAATCCAAGAACACTAATTTTCTAGGTCTTCCTCTAACCCTCATTTTTCTACCCATTTTCATACTAAAATCCATACATAATTAATGTATTTAACTCATAATAGGTAGGAATAACTTACCTTAATATTGTTGATGAAGAACCTCTCTTGAATCCTCCCAAAATCGCCAAAGCCATGAGAAATGAGAGAGAAATGGCCAAAATCCGTCTTTTAAAACAATGCATATGCCTCCAGACATTTCCGCTTCTGCGGTACCATTACCGCTTCTGCGGAAACCGCTTTTGCGGTTTTGGTCCGCTTCTGCGATTCTGGCCAAATTGGGCTGGACCGCTCATGCGGTCTAATTTTCGCTTAAGCGGAACCGCTTCTGCAGTTTCTTAATCGCTTCTGCAGTCCCAGCTCACCTCACCCCTAACCACTTCTGTGGTTACTTCCTCGCTTCTGCGGGGCCGCTTCTGCGGTCCCATTTCCGCAGAAGCGGAAATACCAGCAACCAGCAACACCAACCTTCCCAAAAATCTATTTTTCGATCCGTTAACTACCCGAAATCCACCCGAGGCCCCCGGGACCCCAACCAATCATAACAACCAATCCCATAACACCTTAAGGACTTTCTTGAGGCCTCCAATCAAATCAAACAACGCTAAAACCATGAATCGACCTCCAATCCAAGCTTTATGAACTTTGAACTTTCCAACTTCTATTTCCGATGTTTAAATCTATCAAATCACGTCCGATTGACCTCAAATTTTGCAAACAAATCATATTCGACATTACGGACCTGCTCCAACTTTCGGAATGGGATTCCGACCCCGATATCAAAAAGTCAACCTCCGGTCAAACTTCTCAAAAACCTTCAAATTCTAACTTTAGCCAAATTGCTCTAAAAGGACATACGGACCTCCGAATTCACTTCTGATCACGCTCCCGACTCCAGAATAACCATACGGAGCTGCTCCCAGTCTCGTAATCCCAAACGGACATCGATAATGCTAAAATGCACTCCAAGCCAAACTTAAGAAATTTCTTCCAAAATTCTAACTTCCACAATAGGCGCCAAAACGCTCCCGGGTTATCCAAAACCCAATTCGAGCATACGCCCCAGTCCGAAATCATCATACGAACCTGCTGGAACCTTCAGATCCTGATTCCGAGGTCGTTTACTCAAAATTCCAATCCTAGTTCATTCTTTCAACTTTAAGCTTCTCAAATGAGAATTTTCATTTAAATTTAACTCCGATCTTCCTGAATTTAAATTCCGACCATGCAAATAAGTCATAATACCTGAAATGAAGATGCTCATGGCCTCAGACTGCTGAACGACGTGCTAGGGCTCAAAATGACCGGTCGGATCGTTACATTCTCTCCCACTTAAACATATGTTCGTCCTTGAACGTGCTGAGAACTACACCGGAGTAGTTTGAAATCATTGTTTAGCACCTCATGCACCTTCCCGTGCTACCACAACTCAGTTGAGCACATTATCTCGATAAGTTTTGAAGATACTCCCTTTTATTCAAGCAAATAAGCCTTAGAGCCCAATTCCAACACCCGGAATTCTATGCCAGGCCTGTTTCCAACATACGATCACCATATCAATCACTATACACTCTATTCAAACATGACTGCATAACTCCACTGAATTCACACTTTGCATCACTTTACTCATACGACCACAATAACATTTCTGTTTGAATTAATCGAAATTCCACGAATCCGATGCTCTCATGACCTACATAGGTCTTACTCTAACTATTACAATACCGCTACGATGGATGAGATGCCGAAATTCATAATCAACTGTCGAGTCAACCAATCATTGAGTTTATACTTCTGACAAGAAACATTACCACATTCTGAACATAATAATGACTTTTGCTCCTTAATATACTTCATATAATCAGGTTGCACTGATCTTAAATCCCATAATCTCATCTTATCTAGTACGAACTACTCGGCAATAAGCCATTCCGAATGCGATCACAAGTCTCATATGACGCCACAATGTGCCAATGGCCACCAATCCGAACACAATACAACTAGAACTCGAACTCTAGAAGGAATTACCTAACTCCCACACTACTACGGACTTTCCTTAGAAAATAGGAAGCAGGACATTCAAAATTAGCATATAGAAAACTACACTCATCATCACACTGTTGCAGTGTGCAACCCGATCCACACAGCATAACCATGGCGGCGGGCCATCCGATCCTCACAATATAACCATGGCGGAGTGCCACCCAATCCTCATAACATAACCATGGCGGCGTGCCACCCGATCCTCACAATATAACCATGGCGGCGTGCCACCCGATCCACACGTAGAACTCACATAAGGAGATACACATCGAGCTAATTTGCTTATTGCGATAAAATACCGAATCTAGGTCACAAGCACGCTAAGTGCATAATGCCATCCCTGAGGGGACATATAGCGTGATAAGCTACAAAACTCGAGGACAACTGAGGTGCGATATACAGTCTGAATCTCAAGAGCCATCTTTCTCATAATACGTCGTTGCCACGCGAAACCTCAACACATAAAATTTACCAAGCCGTCTCACAACTCATACGACGCATTACATCATTACCTGGAATAGCTGATGACAAAATAACACCCCGATTGTTCCTCCATAGGGAACGCTCGCTGAAGCGTCCACAACTGGCCCGATATAAAGCCCTGTTCACATATAAATCAATCCACCGATCTCAAGCCGATTTCTGATTGCACCAACTTGGCCAATGACCTTTCAAAGGTCCATAGTAACCCCCTTTTGCCTCATATCACGTAAGAATAACCATCATAACCGGAGCAACCTCCTCAGTTCATAACCCAATATACAAAGTGCCCTCCAGGCATAAATTCTCAAATTAATGATATTACCACAATCCTCATACTTGGTTTAAATCTTTAGCCAATCAAGTGACTACATGTCACACTTATACAATCTTCCCGTGGGACACGCTCCCATAATCTTCCGAAATAAATAACGGGTCCGCACATCTAAACCATTGGACGCACTAACGCTGAAAAATGATCCATAATCCTTAACCAAGATGCAAAACCTCTTCCACAACACATCGATCTCAGGTGACGCTGAGGACAATACCAATTTACTCTAATCGTTCACGTCTTTCCTTGCTCATCCGAGCCTGTGACATCCCTGTCAACACCGAAATCATTAACATTTTAACAATTCATCATATACGAACTTTTCACTTAACTCACTTCAGGAGATTCATAGAAACACACAGGTAAATTCCCATAACGGCAGAATATGCAAATATGCAAGTAGTGGTCCAAGCCACCAGCCCTTCCGGAATCTGCTTCCACATAACAAGCCACAACAGAAGAATGGTTTAGAATGTTATTAGTTACGGCGGCCGACAAACCTCACACGTACCGCCACAAATCAAACGCATAACTCGATCACGCTGAATGAACGGATCACAGACCCCAACATGCCAAATTCAACTATGGCTAATCAATCCCTTTCCTTCCAATTTATCCTTGATTGCTTTGGAATTAATACTATCTCTTCAACACATAACATAGTCTCTCTACACTCTCCCCGGGTGACCTTGAATTGCGAGACCATGTTGTCTCAAATCTCACGAATTATTTCACATTTCTCAAATGCTATACCACAAGGTAGCACATCATAGAACATTCTGGGCACCTTCTCATAAGCTGCTACAGAGCTTGATTCTTAGTTGCACTTATAGGCTTGAATCGTTGAGCACCACACTTTAACTTCCGAATTCACTAGAACCATTATTGAGAGACACCCGCTCTGACTTGGTCCCAAATATAATTCACTACGTAATTCTTATAACACACGAATACTCTCTCGGCGAAGCACTCGGCGAAATCACTTCCTCTGAAACCTGTATCTATACCAGGCATAAATCCTGAATTTTTTTCCAAGTCCGAACGTGAGCCAAGAAGGCTAACCATAGCACATCCTTAATAATTCCTCCGCTCAATTTACTACTTATGGTCTTTTCTCGTAGCTGGATTAATCCATCAATATGCTAATAACCATAAATCACGCAAGTAGTTAATCATACAGCCCAATCATAAGCGGTGGGACTCTCCCACTTAGCTTGAAGCCATCATTTCACCATTCTTGAGCTCGCCCGACCTTTTTACCTCTTATTGACTTAACCTCGCGCCACCAATGATCAAAATCTCTCGGGATCTTCTGTAAATCCCCATCTTTCATATTCTGAGTCTTCATCCACATTCGCACGACCGATCTCTTTGTTGAACAACCAATATAATTCCTTGCCGAAGCTTCACCAACCACGCGACCGCTAATCTGCTCACGGGGAATAACCCACCTAGGGGAATCACCTCCCAACATCTTCCTACGCCGCTGCACGGGGTACATTCACTATGACACCAATAGCCCTTCCTGAGTCCGAGCTCACCTTCCAATTGCACAAGTCCATTCGCCCCTCGCGGACATCAATTAAATGCGCGACAACATCCTTCCAAATTCAGGGTTATGCTGCACCCTCCTCCATTTCAAGTAGCTCCTTGCCGCCATATCAATCTTCTACCGCCTAATAGCCCATACTTCACATCATACCCGCAGGCTTCAATCACCAATCATTAAAATCCCCAATTCAATCCAAACTCTCTTTAAGGCGCGTAGTTATCCTACTACTAAGCCCATATGCAACCCTCGCCACTCTCCCACTTTGGCGAAACTCATCTCCTTAATTGGTCACTCGACCTCGCTTCTCATACTTGGCCTTCTAGAAATTTTAAACATCGCCTGGCACTTCCCACACATCCTTCCTCGTACCCTGCTACTCAATTGTTGCCTCAAATAAAATCTACCTTCGTGGCACTTGAATCCACCATTGCTGCTAACTTTAAACCTTTCCAAAGGTCATATTTATCGAGCCGTCAATATTAGAAATTCTTATTCAATCTTAAACCACCACGTCATGCTATATCTGACAGTTGTACCTCCAATATTATTTCACAATACCCTGCCATAAAGGCGAATTGTAGCAGATTATAACACCAATAACTTAGTACGTTCAATCAGGACCACGACTCCCTCTCATAAAAGAAAGCTCAACCACAATACCAAGCCTCATTACTTTCACCAGCCCACACCTGACCATCCTTAGTTCGATTGACTTTCCCCCGTCGGGAATAAAATACTGAATCCCTTGATTACACGCTGAGTAAACCTTCCTTCAATTTATTCACTGCCCCGACACGTGGGCAACACCCTATCATTATAGCAACATTGCGGAATAATCGCTCATAAGCATCATGGCAACCTGTGCCTAGCCTCAAGACTCTTAGAAGTTCTGTTACTGAGCTGAAACAATAGGATATCCCTCCAAAGTGAGACTATAATAGTCCAATCAACTATACTGGGAAAATCATCCCGCACCACATTTGTAGTGCCATTACAATCCTTCAATTTTCAATTTATAACAAGCGCTCGCTTAAGATTGTGTAGGAAGAAATCAAAGGCATAAGCCTCAAAGGAATCGAATCGCACGAAAAGGAAATCAAGAAGGGAAGTAATCCTAACAGTCCTGCAACCTCCTGAGGATAAGTACAGACATCTCCGTACCGATCTTCGAGACTCTACTAGACTTGCTCATGACTCGTGAGACCGACGGGAATCGAGTGCTCTGATACCATGTTGTCACGACCCAAAATCCACTAAGGGTCGTGGTGGCGCCGGACACCTCTGTCAGGCCAACCAACTAGATGATCAATTAATTCCTCTTTTAATACTTTTGAAAATCTAAGGTTTTTCCTTCCATTTTCATAAATAAAAGTTCACTACTTGAATTCAA
>MU692589.1:52157-68018 GCA_026770625.1 Nicotiana glauca
TAGGCTGCTAGAGGTATATATACCTGTGCAACAAAAATGCACAGAAGTGTAGTATGAGTACGTAATCAACGTGTACTCAGTGAGTATCCCGCCTAATCCCGAAGGAGTAGAGAAGAGATGGCCAACTCCGAAACTCACTAGAGGTCAATTAGCAATGTTCTATAAGTGCGAGGATAATCATGGATTTGTACAGAAGTTTTGATTGTGAAGCCAGAAAAAAATAGGTAAACACCTTCAACGATAAATCAAAGGCTTCTAAAGTCTGTTCTTTATTATCATATCAGTTTATATCAAGCCACGTAGGGCCAATTACACATTTACAATTTTCAACTAACAGATAAACATGTGCAAATCATGCCGAGGTCGACGGCCCGCTCCAATAGAAATGTAAATTGTGTAGTGCCGAGGGTCGAGCGGCCCGGACCATAGATGCATCTATTCTCACCGAGGCGTTCGGCCCGTTACATAAATAAACACATATCCTGCTCGCGAATCATCCATGCGACGCAGGCACACATAAAATACATGCTCAATCAGTCAAATAAGAACTTATCGGGGAATATTTATTCAAATAAAACCAATTCCCCTTTAACAATTTAAGAAATGAAGTGTAATCCTTTTTTAAATTTACTTACTAATTCTATGTGAGTTGTTCACAATTAATCCACGTGCTGGGTCCTAACTACCCGGATAATAGCATAATAGTAGCTACGCACGGACTCTCATCACCTCGTGCATACGTAGCCCCCACAAATAGGAGCACATAATCAATTACTTCACCTACGGGGTAAATTCCCCCTCACAAGATTAGAAAGGAGACTCACCTCGCTCCGAAGACTCAAAACCGACACTCTATATTCTTTCGAAGGCTTGAACCAACGCATAATGCACTAAAACTAGCCAATTAACAACAAACTAATGAGAATATGCTTAAATACTTGTTAACAATTCAAATCATACAAATTCCCAACTCCGCTTAGTGAAATGACCAAATATCCTCGGGCCCACGTGCCCGGAATCCGAAATTTTTCGAAGATAAAGGTTACCCATGTCCTTAGGAACTCAAATATATAATTTTCTCTTGATTCCATACTCAAAATCATGGTCAAAATCCAAGAACACTAATTTTCTAGGTCTTCCTCTAACCCTAAATTTTCTACCCATTTTCATACTAAAATCCATACATAATTAATGTATTTAACTCATAACAGGTAGAAATAACTTACCTTAACATTGTTGATGAAGAACCTCTCTTGAATCCTCCCAAAATCGCCAAAGCCATGAGAAATGAGAGAGAAATGGCCAAAATCCAACTTTTAAAACAATGCATCTTCCTCCAGACATTTCCGCTTCTACGGTACCATTACCGCTTCTGCGAAAACCGCTTTTAAAGTTTTGGGCCGCTTCTGCGGTTCTGGACAAATTGGGCTGGACCGCTCATGCGGTCTAATTTCTGCTTAAGCGGAACCGCTTCTGCGGTCCCAGCTCACCTCACCCCCAACCGCTTTTGCGGTTACTTCCTCGCTTCTGCGGGGCCGCTTCTACGGTCCCATTTTCGCAGAAGCGGAAATACCAGCAACACCAGCTTTCCCAAAAATCTATTTTTCGATCTGTTAACCACCCGGAATCCGTCTGAGGCCCCCAGGACCCCAACCAATCATACCAACCAATCCCATAACACCTTACGGACTTGCTCGAGGCTTCCAATCACATCAAACAATGCTAAAACCATGAATCGACCTCCAATCCATGCTTTATGAACTTTGAACTTTCTAACTTCTATTTCTGATGTTTAAACCTATCAAATTACGTCCGATTGACCTCAAATTTTTCACACAAATCATATTCGACATTACAGACCTACCCCAACTTTTGGAATCAGATTCTGACCCCGATATCAAAATGTCAACCTCCTGTCAAACTTCTCAAAAACCTTCAAATTCTAACTTTAGCCAAATTGCTCCAAAAGGACCTACGGACCTCCGAATTCACTTCCGATCATGCTCCTGACTCCAGAATAACCATACGGAGCTATTCCCAGTCTCGGAATCCCAAACGGACATCGATAACACTGAAATGCACTCTAAGCCAAACTTAAGAAATTTCTTCCAAAATCTAACTTCCACAATAGGCGCCAAAACGCTTCCGGGTTATCCAAAATCTAATCCGGGCATACGCCCGAGTTCGAAATCATCATACGAACCTGTTGGAACCTTCAGATCCTGATTCTAAGGTCGTTTACTCAAAATTCCAATCCTAGTTCATTCTTTCAACTTTAAGCTTCTCAAATAAGAATTTTCATTTAAATTTAACTCCGATCTTCTTGAATTTAAATTCCGACCATGCGAACAAGTCACAATACCTGAAATGAAGCTGCTCATGGCCTTAGACTACTGAACGACGCGCTAGGGCTCAAAACGATCGGTCGGGTATTTACATACGCCTTTTGAGTTAGATTTCTTCATGATTATGGTCCAATTATCTAACATTCCTGCAATTTGCACATGTTAATTAGTTTTAGGAACATAAATCAACATATTTGAATTATAACTAAAGTAATGTATTAATAAGGGATCAATTTTCCGACTTATCAACTCCCCAAAACTTAAGTCTTTGCTTTTCCTCAAGCAAATAGATTAGTTCCCCACCTCCTCAGAGTGAAAGGTCATTTCAGAGAGTCAATGGTGAGCCATTCATATTTAGTTGGGACCAATAAATTACACATGCTACTCATGCATTCTCAACAGGGTGACAAATAACATCTCATGCACCTATAGTTCTAATGTAAGCTCACTCGATCCAAAATCAAGTAGAACTTTTTTCGGGTTGTAATGAAGGCTTTTGGATTGGATAGTATACTATATAGGTAAGTAGTTACACCTTTCCTTAAGCACTCCACATTTTCATTTTTTAGCTCACATTTACCAATTCTTAGAGGCATTCTCTTTTTCCTAGGGATTGGAGAGACTTGACATCACTCCTTCTTGCTCATTTCAATTTTTTTCTCCCTTGGTGTTCAAGTTAGGGATAGTTACCTCTTTTTAATTCTATCAACCCTTCCTTTTATTTTCTTTCTTGCATTTTCTTTTTGTTCCTTTTCTTTTCTTGCCATCTCTTTTCATAGAGATAATTTCTTCTCTTTTTGGTGTCTTGATACATTTTTCAAATACTTCTTTTTGTTAGTCTTGACTACTACCATGAATCAACTAGAAAAGGCTCAACTTAGTCAAGTGCAAGCTCCTAAGCAAGTCCATGAGGGAGTGAACATGATGGTGAACAGGAGGAGGACCAAGCATTCACAAGTGCAAACTCGAGTTGAGAACTATGTGCAATAAGATAGTGGTTTTGAACAAGATTCATATAATGAATAAAAAGAGAAAGTGCAATATGTGAACAATTTTCAAGGGCAAAGAAACAGCTTCCAAGGCCCGAGCCAACAATAATGATGACCACAGAACAATCAAGGCAATTGGAATTCTAACAATCAAGGAAATTGGAGTGGAAATAACAATCAAGGGAATTTTCATAACAACAACAATCAAGGAAATTAAGTGTAAACAATCAAGGAATTTGGTAGGTAACAACCAAGGCAGATGGAGCAACAACAAAGGCAACAGGAGGTCGGGTTTTCAGAGGCCCCAATGTACCAACAACCGAGCAACCCACCTTCGTATCCTTCCTATGGTTAAAGTTCTTCAAACAATGATATGGGGCGTATTGAAAGTGTGTTCAAGCAAATGATGGAAAAGAATGGCGATTCAGATGCCAAATTGCCTCACACAACACATCAATCCGCAACCTAGAAGTTCAAATGGGGCAAATCTCTCAAGCTATAAATTCTCGTCTGAATGGGGCACTGCCATGACACGGTGGTAAACCCAAAGGGTGATAATATTATGTGGCATTACATGGAGGTTACCACAAAAAGTGGAAGAGGCGGGAATGCACCCACCTTAAGTGGAAGGCAACTTGTTGATGATGATCAAGTGATGCAAGAAGAAGAGATATCGAACAATGTGGTGCAACCTAATGATGAAGTTTAGACTAATACTGATGATAGTGTGGAAGAGACTCAAGAGGAGGTGAATCCGTCTAGGGAACATATTATTGATATATCGGAACTGATCGTGCAAAAGGCTATGGCATCATTTCCTAAGCCTCCACCTCCATACCCTCAAAGACTTCCCAAGCAAAATGGTGAGAATCAGTTCAAGAAGTTCATTCAAATGATGAAAAGTCTCTTAATTAATGTTCCATTAGTCGAAGCTTTGGAACAAATATCTGGTTATGCAAAGTTTATGAAGGAGCTTGTGACAAAAAAATGGTCAATGAATTTTGAAATCAGCAAACTCATTCATCAAGTGAGTGTAATTGTACATTTCATGGATTCTAAGTTGGAAAATTATGGTGCTTTCACGAATCCTTGTACAATTGAAATGCCGAGTTTGCTAAAGCCCTTTGTGATCTTGGGTCAAGTATCATTTTGATGCCCTATTCAATTTTCAAGACTTTGATAATTGGGTAACCACGACCCACCTTTATGAGATTGCAAATGGCCGATCGTACCATAAGAGGCCTTTAGGTGTGATTGAAGATGTTTTTATTCATGTTGATAAATTCATTCTCCCAGTGGATTTTGTCATTCTAGGATGTGAGGTTGACTATGAAGTGCCAATTATTCTTGAAAAACCTTTCCTTGCTACAGGAAATGCACTTTGTGATGTTGAAGCCGGAGAACTCACTTTCCGAGTTGGTGATGAAGAAGTGGTATTCCATGTGTGTAAGTCCATGCGATAACCAAATAGCAATGAGGTGTGTTCTGTGGTGGACTTGGTGACCGATGTTATTGTTGATGAAACAAGTGCTACAATCAATGCCGGTGATATGTTTGAGGCCACCTTGCTCAACTTTGATGATGACGAGATGGATGGCTTCATGGAATGTGTAAGCTCTTTGCAAGGAATAGGGTTGTAAAACTATGCACCCTGGAAATTATCCCAGGATCTTGAAAATAGGACAACTCCTCCTACAAAGCCTTCTACTGAAGAGCCTCCTACCTTGGCGTTGAAGCCACTGCCTCCACATCTTCGGTATGAATTTCTTGGTCCTTGTTCTACTTTACCGGTTATTCTTTCCTCTTGTTTGGCTAACGTGCAGGTAGATTCCACATTGGCGGTGCTACAAAAGAGGAGGAAAGCTATTGGCGGATATTCCGGGGATAAGCCCCGCCTTCTACATGCATAAGATTAAGTTGGAGGATGGTGCCAAACCATCTATTGAACATCAAAAGAGACTCACTGAGTCTATGCAAGAAGTTGTCAAGAAGGAGATTATCAACTGGTTGGATGTTGGGGTTGTCTACTATCTCCGATAATTCATGGACTTCTCCGGTTTCATGTGTCCCAAAGAAGGGGGCATGATGGTGATAAAAAATGACAAGAATGAGTTGATTCCTACAAGAACAGTGACCGGTTAGAGGGTGTGTATCGACTATCGTAAGCTCAACAAAGTCACAAGGAAGGATCACTTCCCACTTCCTTTCTTAGATCAACTGCTCGATAGATTGGTTGGCCGTTCTTTATATTTTTATCTTGATGGGTACTCGGGCTATAATTAAATTCTCATTTCTTTGCAAGATCAAGAGAAAACAATCTTTACATATCCCTATGGTACTTTTTCTTTCAAGAAGATTCCATTTGGTTTGTGTAATGCACCAGTGAATTTTCAAATGTGTATGATGGCTATTTTTACGGGCATGGTGGAGGGCTACCTTGAAGTTTTGATGATTGTCTTGCAAATTTAAACAAAGTGTTAGCTAGATGTGAAGAAACCAATTTGGTGCTCAATTGGGAGAAATGTCATTTCATCGTCGAGGAAGGTATTGTCCTAGGCCTCAAATCTCAAGAAATGGAATTGAAGTTGGCAAGGCAAATATTGAGGTGATTTCTAAGCTTCTAACCCCAACTTCGGTGAAGACTGTGTGGAGTTTCCTAGGACACGCGGGTTTTTACCAGCGTTTTATTAAAGATTTCTCTAAGGTGGTGAACCCGTTCTGCAAGCTTCTTGATAAGGATGCTAAGTTTAATTTTAATAATGATTGCATAAGAGATTTTGAATTGTTGAAGCTCAAGTTGACAACTACTCCCATGATCTCTGCTCCAAATTGGAGTGTGCCTTTTGAGCTCATGTGTGATGCAAGTGGTGTAGCGGTTGTGGCTGTTTTGGCGCAATGCATCAACAAGATTTCCATCCGGACTACTATTCTAGTAAGACCATGAATAGCGTCTAAGTCAACTATAACGCTACGGAGAAAGAGCTCCTTGCTATTGTGTTTGCAATTGAGAAGTTTCACTCATACTTGATGTGTGCAAAGGTTATTGTCCACATGGATCATGCGGTGCTTCATTATCTTATGAGAAAAAATGACTCCAAAGCTTAGTTGATGAGATGGGTGCTATTGTTACAAGAATATGATATTGACATCCAAGATAGAAAAGGTAGTGAAAACTAAGTGGCAGACCACTTGTCTCATTTGGAGGAAAAAGGAGTCCGCATGATGTCCTTGAGACCAATGACTCCTTCCCTGATTAGCAACTCTTGATAATTTCAATGAAAGAAGTGCCATGGTTCGCAGATTTAGCAAAGTTTCTTGTGTGTGGAATCATTCTAGATGAGTTCTCTTCAAGCCAAAGGAAGAAGCTCAAACAGGATTGTCAAGATTATTATTGGGATGAACCATACCTTTTCCGGATTTGTACGGATGGGGTGATTAGAATATGTGTACCGGAAGAAGAGCAAGATGAAATTCTCGAGGCTTGTCATTCTTTGCCATATGGTGGTCATCATGGTGGAGCGAGAACTACAACTAAAGAGTGATTTCTATTGGCCCACTCTTTACAAAGATGCAAGCGAGCTAGTGAAAATATGTAATGATTGTCAATGGGTCGGTGGAATCTCAAAGAAAAATGAAATGTCTTTCACAACTATTTTGGAGATTGATATTTTTCATGTGTGGGTCATTGACTTCATGGGACATTTTCTGAGTTCTTGTGGAAACACCTACATCTTAGTCGCGGTAGATTATGTGTTCAAATGGGTTGAGGACATTTCTTTACCCTTCAATGAGGCGAGAAGCGTAGTGGCTTTCTGGAAGAAGAATATTTTCACAAGGTTTGGTACTCCACGTGCAATTATAAGTGATGGGGGATCACACTTTCGCAACAAGTATTTTGACATTTCTCTTAGAAAGTATAGTGTTACTCACAAAGTCACGACTCCCTACCACCCATAAGCTAGTGGGCAAGTGGAAGTCTCCAACCGGGAGATAAAGAGTATCTTGTCCAAAAAGGTGAATGCTAACGAACAGATTGGTCCAAGAAGCTTGATGATGCATTATGGGTTATCGGACGGCTTACAAAACACCTATCAAGAATGTCGCCATACCAGTTGGTGTTCGAAAAAATCTTGTCATCTTCCGGTGGAACTAGAACACAAGGTAATGTGGGCTCTAAAAAAATCAAATCTTGATTTGGATGTAGACGCTAACTTGAAGGTTGCACATTTGAATGAATTAGATGAGATCTGGTACCATGCTTATGCAAGTTCGTCCTTTTACAAAGAAAATATAAAATATCTTCATGACAAATACATTTGGAACAAAGAGTTTAAGATGGGCGATCTTGTGGTGTTGTTTAACTCAAGATTGAAAAGATGTTCCCCGGGAAGCTAAAATCTAAGTTGAGTGGTCCTTTTGAAATTGTTGGTGTGACACCTTTGGTGCATTATACTTGAAAAAAAAAACAATGAAGTATTCCGAGTCAATGGTCATCGAGTGATGCACTACTCGGTCAAGTTTGGAGATAGGCACGTGGTGGGGGTCATTCACTTCATTTGAGGGTTTTTTTGCATCATGCCGCAATGTTAAATCAGGCGCTTCTTGGGAGGGAACCCATGTTCTTTTCCTTTTCCTTTTTGTAGTTAGGTGTTATTTGTGTTCTAACTTTATTTGAAGTGTGCTACAAAAATGAGTGTTACTTACAAGAACTGTGGACGAAAATATGGCTAAGTGTTCAAAAGAATGTGAACCGCACAATTGTATGTGCAATAGCAGATAAGCATTATGGCCGCACATTTCTCTTGCGGACTGCACATTTGAAACATTAAAAATATCATGCCTTCGAAGTTTAAGCTTGTCAGTGCGGAGAGCGATCTGCGACCGTACGTGAAATCTGCAGTCGCACCTGAAAATGCGCGGACTGCAGATTGAGTTCTGAGAATTTTCACCCAGGTGATAGGGTGCGTCCGCACATGAAAATGTGTGATCGCACTCCTATCTTCTCCCTTCTCAAAATTGTTGGTATAAATAGAACAGTAGGTCTTATTTTACACTTTTCTCTCTTTTAACAAAATGTTGTTGCTATGCTAATTTCTCTTGGAGATTTCAACTGTCCACACATACAAGCACATCGATTAGTTACTCATTTCACTCACTCTATATGGTATGCTTCAATTTCATGTTAATTTTTTTGTGTTATGTTTAGTTTGCAAATTTTTAGTTCTTTTTAGGCCATATGTTATTAAAGTTCAATTATGTGTCCATGTGGGGTAGATCTAAGCTGGGTAAACTTGATACATGCTCTGGGATTGGGTTAGTGAAATTTCATGTGTTTATAATGTTTACAAGCCTACGTGTGCAAGGAATTGAAAACAATCTTAGTTAAAAAAGTTGTCTGGTCGTAATTGTTTGAATTCTGCATCCGCAAGTCAATTTGTGCGGACCACAGATTTCCTCTTGTGGTCGCAGAATAGGCCATTCTCTGTCATCAGAGAGTCTTCATTTTTAGACTAAAAGTGCGGGCCAAAGTCAAATTGTGCGGACCGCAGATTCCTGTTGCGGCCGCAAATTGGCTATTTCTCTGTCATCTGAGAGTTAACAAGTTTGGGACTCAGAAGTGCGGCCACAAGCAAAAATATGTGGACCGCACTTCCCTTCTATAGCCGCACAATAGAAATTTGCGGACCGCGAGTTCCATTTGACCGCAGATCCTTATCCTACAAGCATGTATTAACTTTATAACAACATTGTGTTCCAAGTGTTTCCTCCTTAGTCTTGTATGTGTTTGAATAGTGAATTGCAACTAACAACTTGATACAAACAATGGTTCGATCAAGAGGCTGAGGTGATACTTCAAATGGAAGAGGTGATTCTTCTAGGGGTCGAGGTAAAAGTACCTTTCCCCTTGGCCATCCCAAGCAATCAGAATGAAAATTAGAACTGGTAGGAGGAGAGGTGCAAAACTCTCCGACCCTAGCTCCTATATCCGTCTCGGGAGGTGTTAGAGGGCAACTTAGCCTCTGTATAGGAGGAGTATACAGCCACACAGTCAAGACCGTAGGGGAGATACCAGCTCAGGGATGAGCATCTTCATCTCACAGCACCTCCGAGTGGTCAGAGACTGCTAGCCAGACTTCTGAAGGGCATTTTTGTCAGTAAATTTTGGGCCACTATAAATAGACGAGATTCACATTTTTAGGTTTGAGATATCGTAGCTGTTGTATTTTGCTATTTTAGGAAGTTTGTGACTATTTTAGGATTTAAACATCATATTTTATCATTTTAATCTTAAATTATGAGTTTTATTAGTATTTTTTCTTGTTTTTCTTCATTTTTCACTATGAGTAGCTATATTTTTACTAGGCATGTGACCCAACCCTAGTGTGTAAACCTTTTGGGGATTTAATATAATGCTTGTTTATGATTGGGTGTTGATTATTTAGTCTAGTTTATGCTTTAATTTTAGATAACTTATAATTGTTAGAGTAAAATTAGAATGAGAAATCGATACCATTTGTTTGGAAGTGCAATCTAGTTCTTCCATTTGCTTTTGTCAAGTGTATACGCTTAACAACCATATTAAACTCCATGTGAAAATCGACCCCGACTCTTGTTGGGTACTATTCTTCCAACGACTGTTTCCACTCACTATTAAGTGTGTTTGGACATGGATCAGAACATTCCTTAACCATTGTTCTATAGCGTTCCCAAATTTCGTGTAGTGGTTCATTCGGCTCTTGCTTGAATGCTAATATCTCATCTCGAAGTGTAACTATGTGCCCGGGAGAGAAACACTTAGCAATGAACTTGGCCGGCAACTCATCCCAAGTGTGAATCGGATGGTTCGATAATCATTCCAACCAATACAAAGCTTTTCCCCGTAGAGAGAAGGGAAAAAGCCTTAGCCTCAATACATCATCGGAAGCATTCGTTTGCTTGCTCCCCCGACATGTATCCACAATGCCTTTAAAATGTTTGTAGGCATTTTGGGTTGGTGCACCGATAAAGAAACCCCGTTGCTCAAGTAATGTGAGCATTACATTGGTGATTTGAAAGTTTATCGCCATAATACGGGAAGGTAAATATCCGGTATTGAGCCGCTTGTGGTGGAGGTGGGATGGAACGAGCACGTTGTCTTGTGGTACCCAGCCTCTCCGATTGGCTCGTGGATCTTTAGGTACCTCATAGAGTTGTTCCTTCTCGTCGTCCAAGTCCCCCATAGGAATATTTTCGAGCTTATTGTTTGCCATTATTCTACCTAGGATTTATTAAACAAGTTAGTAACATGGAAGGGAAAGAAAATATTCCAAAAAAACACTCAAATATATAGTTAACACTATATTAAGCTCCCTGACAACGACGCCAAATATTGATCCACTCCCAATCCACACTCAACAATGAGTGAAAGAGGTCTTTGGAAGAATAGTACCCAACTATGAGTCGGTGTCGATTTCTTCAGGGAGCTAAAAATGGGTGTTAGAGTGTACACTTGATGCATGTAGAAGAAATATCCTAAATACACTTCCAATCAAGTTGGTTTTGCTCTATCAACTACACTATCAATGACTTACTAGAGAAATGAAACTAGAAATTAGCTAATTATTTTTGGTTGTTTTCAAATTGGTAAAATGCCTGGGGATGTAACCTTCACGTAGGTGCTAACCAAATGGGTTAATTATGTTAACACTTATTTTGTTTATTGGGGTGTATTAGAACTCTCAACTCTAAATTACCTACTTAATACCACTCGGTCATAGAATGGTTTTGCCAAATTTGATTTTCTCAGGCCCAAATGGTTATCACACCAAGTAGTTGATATGAGCTCAAGTTAGGTCTTCCTATCTCTAGTTCAAACCGTTTAATTATGCTAATCAAAAGCTAGACTAGCCCAATTTCTTGTTAGCCAAGATTTCCTAAACTAAGTCTCTCTTTCTCAAGTAACCAAGTCAAAAAGGCATGAATCAATATTTGCAACCATTAATTCTATAATTAAAGCATGAACAAGGCTAATAACAAATACTCAATCATAAACAAGCATTAAATTAATTACCCATAAGATTTACACACTAGGATTGGGACACAACCCTAGTACATGTCTAGCTACTCATAGTAGAAATTTAAGAAAATAATGAAGAAACACTAATTAAAGTCATAATGTAAAATTAAAATAATAAATGATTATGCTTTTAACCCCAAATTTGTCACAAATTACCTAAAGAGGTAAACTACACTGGCTATTTCTTAAAAGATTACAAAACTTAACCTAAAAAGTGATTCTCGACTATTTATAGTAGCCCAAAATTTGCTGACAAAAAATGCCCTTCGGGAGGTTCTGTAGCCGCACAATTCCATGTGTGACCCGCAATTTGATTGAGTCTGCAAGTTGAAGGATTTTGCAGCCGCACAATTTGATCTGCGACTGCACTTTAGCTTCTGCGGCATCACAATTCCATGTGCGGTTCGCACTTCTAGCAAGTCTTCAAATTTGGTTATTTTACACTCTCTAAAATTTTTGAATTCTTATCAGTGTGACCATGTTTTGAGGCCGCACAAATTGTGTGCGGTCCGTACTTCTTCTTTAAGAGACTTCTGAGCTTCACACCAGTTCTGCGGCCGTAGAGAGAATTCTGCGGTCCGTGCTTTCTTCTACGAACCATATTTTTTTGGTCTGCTTCGCTCCTTCTTCCCTTAAGAACCTGAACACTCTTTTTTAGTTAGATTTCTTCATTATAGTCCAATTCTCCGACATTCCTGTAATTTGCACACTTTCATTAGTTTTGGGAACACAAATCAACACTTTCGGGCTAGAACTAAAGTAAAAATATACTAATTAGTGATCCAATTCCCCACCTATCACCTACAGCAGCGTCTCTGGGGCCACCCCCATTCTGGAGCCAGCGGGTTCTGAATGACCTCCCTCTTACTTCGTTCGAGCTGAATTACATCCCCCCTCTCACAGTTTAAAAAAGTGATTAACTATCTCGAAAATATTCATATCGTCCATCCGACTTCCTCTTTGCTTAAATAAAGGGGGCAAGTCAAGTAAGTAAGCAGTGATCTTAATCAAAGTACAAGATTTGAAATAGAAAGAAAGAATAGAAGGAAAGCAAGAAAGAACTATCTGACTTCGATATCTTTCTTTGAGCTCCTAGGAAAGAGATCCTACTCCCAAAGAAAGGAAGCTTAAGAATAGTCATTAAGAGAGGTGACGTGCAATTGACCGACCCATCATTTCGTTCCTTCAATAATTCCTTAGTTTCACTTCAAGATGCTATTTACCAAGTAAACTACTCTTTTATTAATGGAAGAAGCCGATGCAATTCAAACTGACAAGCAGTAGTGATAACATAAAAAATGTCCGGAGGACAGAATAAAATCTTGAATTCCTGAGTTTTCTTTGCCAATAGACCAATCAATGGTGCTCTATCGAAAACAATATTCAGTTGCTACAAGCCCACGGTAGAGCACTCCTTAGGCTTGGTGAGCTAAATTAAGTGACTAGGGCGGACTTCTATTATATACTCGTCTTCTTCTATTTCTATTATACAACCTCCTTTTGTTACTATTATAAAACCTGATAAGGACCACAATATCTAGTGGACAACTTGGAAAAATTCTGGTTTGACAAAGTCAACTACTTTTTAAGGTTGTATTTTTAGGCACATCCAATCTCCCACTTGCAACTATCTATCACTTTTACTCTTGCTTGCTAGGGACTACATTCTTTGCTGAGCTTTATGCATGTGGAATTTGAGCATCTAAGTGTTGAACTCCTTTATGATCATGCTTATGTCTATATCTTCATCTGAAGGTTCTCCAAGTATTAGGGTAAATGAATGGGAGGAGGTTGCCCATACAAGGTTTCACACAGTGTTGTCTGGATTGCAAAGTGGAAGGTGGAATTATACCACCATTTAACCATTGGAAGATATGATGCCTAATCTTTCTGTTTGTCTGAGCAATAACACTTTAGATAGGTCTCTATAATTCTATCAACACCTCTTCTTGGCCATGTGATTATGAGTGATAAGCTAAAGAGGTGCTCAATGTAACTCCATTTAATAAAATTAACTTCTGCCTGAATTTGCCTTTAATGACAAGGTCTTGATCACTAATAATATTTTCTAGCATGCCCTGGAATTTGGATATTTGGGTCTAGAGAAACTTAGGCTACAAAAGTAGTAGGGTAGGGATGATTGATAGCAATGAAATGCCCAGTGAACCTACACCACCACCAAAATGCTATTTTTTCCTTTTGACTTGAGTATCCCATCTATAAAGTCAATGCTAAATATTGGACCATACTGAATAAGGTATTGCTAATGGACGGAGAAACCCTAGGAAAGTTGCAGTGTCATATTTTCTTTCTGACATACTACAAACTTCCTCACATAATTGTTAACCTCATGTCTCAGCTTCTTCCAATAGAATAGAGATAAGATTCTTCTATAAGTGTTATTTATCCCTACATGCCTCCACTAGAGTCATCGTGCCATAATTAAATAATGTCCTGTTAGAGTTGGTTGTCATTCCTCATCACCAACCTATTATACCTCCTCAGTTTTAAATTAAGGAATGTGTAGACCTTCAAATTCTCCTCATGTTCCTTAAATCTTATTGATAAGTTCTACCATCTCTAGATCATGCTCCTAACTATCCTTAATCCTCTGAAGAAGTGAAGGATCAGTGGGTGCAAGAGAGACTATAAACAATTCAGTACTAGGTAGCTTGGAAAGAGAATCAACTACCTTATTCTCCCTTTCTTTTTGCACTCAATTGCAAAATCAAAATGCATGGGTTTAGCTATTGAAACCAGCAACAACATTAACTGATTGGGGCATGATAACTTGCATAAAATACTTTAACTTCCTAGCTAGCTCATAGTCAATGAAATTATACCAGGATCAACCAAGTTACTCAAGGGCCTACTTTCAGAATATCTTGTCACCCTCAAGGTATGAGAACCTGGAACCCCGTTTAGTGCACGAATAGAGATCTCACAAGCCTTCTCCTTCTTTTCCTCAAGATTTGCTCCTACCATTTCCTGCTCCACCAGTTCTTTCTCTACGATTGGCTCAGGCTCCTCATTAACTTCCATTAAATACAATTGTTTGGAAGTGTTACACTTGTGACGAGCAACAAACTTTTCATCACAAAAGCATCATAACCCTTTTTGCCTTTTCTCATCATCTCATCTAGAGTAAGTTTCCCAGTGATACTCCTATTTAGATTGACATTAGGATCCTTCTTACTAATTCCCTTCTCTTCGGAATGTTGTACCCTTGGGCAATAAAGTATAAGAGCCTACTCTGGAATGAGATGAACTTCCACTAAATAAGCCTTTGTTACTTTCAACTAAGCCATAAGTTGAGCTTCAGTGTTTCTGGCCAACTGATATGTTTGGGGCAAGAATAAGGCCTATAATTAGTTTTGTTTTTAAGGTGGTCCAGAGTTAGTTTAGAAGAATAATTCTCAACTAGAAAGTTTTAAGTTTGAAGAATTTATTAAGTTTGACTTTTATGTATTTTGGCTCCGGATCAGAGTTTTGATAGTTTCGTTAGGTCCGGATGGTGATTTGGGACTTGGGCGTATGCTCGGATTTGCATATGGAGTTTTGAAATATTCATAAGTTTGACCGAAAGTTGACTTTGGTGATATCGTGTTTGAATTTTAGTTCCGAGAGTTGGAATGACTTCGTTATGTCATTTAAGATATTTCGAGTTGATTTGATATGGTTCAACATGAGTTTTGGAAGTTGAAAGTTCAAAAAGTTTGATTTGAGGTACGATTTATGTTTTTTATGTTGTTTGATGTGATTTGAAGCTTAGGATAAGTTCGTATCGTGTTTTATGACCTGTTGGTATGATTGAATGGGCTCCTGATGGCCTCAAGTGTATTTTGGATCATTGGTTGAGAAACTAGTTAAGGATTTGGTGCTTGGCCATGGTCAATATCGGATCAAGATGACCTATTTTCGGTATTTTGAGTGCACGAGCAGGTTCGTAGCGTGTTTTATGATTGAAACACATATATGGTTTGTGTTCGGGAGGTTTCAAACGAGTTTTGGATGCTAAAATGAAAATTCTTTCGTTGCTGATTTTCTGGTGTAAAATAATTACGAAAATGTCATTTTTATCCCTTAAATTTTCAGACTTCATTTAAACTTTAACACATCATATCTCCTTCATTGTAAGGCCAACTGGAGCGATTCAAAAGCCTAAAATGACTGAGATTTCATAAGGAATCCATTTGAGGCATCAAAAGAGAGTTTCAGAATCATTTGGCATACGAAACAAGGCAGAACAGCTGGGCAAAATATTTAATATTGAGGGTTTGTTCATTTGGTCATATTTTAAGTTGGGAAGCTCGGATTTGGGCAATTTTTGAAGCGATTTTTACCATATAAATTGGGTAAGTGTTTTCTACTCGGTTTTAGTTATATTTTGTGAATCTATCTTTATTTTTGGTAATTGAATTGTGAATTTTAAAGAAAAAATTGGGGGGGGGGGGGGGGTTGTAAAAAGTTT
>MU692589.1:113472-129205 GCA_026770625.1 Nicotiana glauca
TATGAGCTACATGTATCTTCACTTGTAAATTGAGAATTTTGTGAGTAATAAACAGTTACCACTAAAGTGGTTTGTTTATTTGAACTCATGAAAAATTCTTAATAAATTTGTACATGTGAAATTGTATCTATTCATGGATTGAGCACTATAATTAATAAGTAGGATCCACAAAATGGTCTATTTATTTGAGTCATGAAAATCTGCTTACTGTACCATGTGAATTTTATCCTTGATAAATCAACATTAGTGGTAGAGGTTCCTAACTAGGAAAAGAATTTTATCTTTGGGTACTAGTAAGACCAACTCCACCCATGAGAAGAGATATTGGGGTTTTCACAGAACAAGAGAAAATATAATATCTCATGCTCTTGTGCATTTAATAAAAGGATAATTTATTGCAAAAGAAAATATTGTGTATCCTAGAAATGGGAAGAACATAATATATGGCTTGATCTCATAGTATAATTATAAGGAGAATGGAAATCAATATTATATTTATTTTAATTCATGAAACTGCTTAAAACGGTTATTTTTCGAGTTTGATTATAGGTTGGTGGTCATGAATTTGATGAACTCCGATTGACCTGAAACTTGGTAGGTTCATCGAAAACGATCTAGTGAGAAAAACTCACTGTTAAGCAGTGAATCATGTTGTTTTTCAGCATTTTGAGGTCGTTTAAATGGGTTTTCAAGCAGTTTATTAAATTGAATTTGTTATAAATATGAAAAATTATTCTTATATATCGGCTATATTTGTGAAGTTGATCATTTATTAAGACAAGGATATCTCACTGAGTTATTTAGCGAGAAAGGTAAACAAGCGTACATGAAGAACAGGCAGGAGCCTCCAAAACCACCTTCTCCCAAAAGAACTGTCAACGTTATAAGTGGGGGTGAAGATATCAATGGCATATCATATACTGCAGCTAACAAAATTTCCAAAGTAACAATTTCCCAAGGGAAACGGGTGCGGCATGCTTTAGAGGAAGAGAACATTACATTTAATAATGCAGATGCAGATGCAGATGGCGTGTTAACCCCTCATAACGATGCACTGGTAATATCTTTAATTGTATACGATACTAATGTGAAACGAGTTTTGATTGACCCAGGAAGTTTTGTAAACATTATTCTATTGAGAGTATAACGTGAGATGTAAGCTGAAAATAAAGTAATACCAAAGGCGCATACTCTATCTGGGTTTGATAATTCCAGCGTCGTCACAAAAGGAGAGGTAATGCTCACCACATTCGCTGAAGGAGTCGTCAAAGATACAAAATTCTTGGTATGGATATGGCTTACAATCTGATTCTTGGGAGACCATGGATCCACGAAATGGATGTTGTTCCTTCAACCTTGTATCAAGTTATTAAATTTCCATCGCCATGGAGAATCTGACAAATTCATGGAGATCAACATACATCCAGGGCTATCAACTCCGTTACAGATACAAGCACGGCAAGTAAAGATAAATAGCAATCACAGAAGGCAGTTGAGGACGTCACAACACAAACCTCAACTGAAGAAGGGCAAACAGATGTGGATTCAAGGCCTAATTCCATTCAACAACCAGAAGAAAATGAAAACATCAACACAACGATAGAAGAGCTGGAGGCTGTGGTTTTGTTTATACACTAGTCGGAGAGAAAAGTGTATATAGGAGCCAATCTCAGCCCGGATATGAAGTGTAAGTTGATTGAATTTTTAGAAGCTAACGCAGATTGTTTTGCTTGGTCCCATTCTGATATGATAGGTAATGACTCCTATAGTGTCGGAGGTAATGACTCACAAGTTAAACGAAGACCCCTCTCATCCACCTATCAAACAAAAGAAAAGAAAGCAAGGCACTTTCAAAAATCAGGTGATCCAGGATGAGGTGCAAACATTGTTAAAAATTGGTTCTATTCGTGAGGTAAAGTATCCTAACTAGTTAGCTAACATTGTTGTAGTTCCAAAGAAGATCGGTAAGTGGCAGGTTTCTGTAGATTACACAGATCTTAACAAAGCTTGTCCTAAAGACTCTTTTCCATTACCTCATATAGATCAATTAATTGATGCTACTGCACGGCATGAAATATTAAGTTTTTTAGATGCATATTCAGGTTACAATCAAATCAAGATGGATCCAGCATATGAAGAAAAAAGTTCATTTATAACAGACAGGGGAACTTACTGTTATAAAGTAATGCCCTTTGGTCTAAAAAATGCAGGTGCAACATATCAGAGACTGGTAACTATAATGTTCCAAGAGCATTTGGGAAAAACCATGGAGGTTTATATAGATGATATGCTTGTTAAAACTCAACATTCTGGAGATCATATATCGCATCTGACTGAAACATTTAAAATTTTGCGAAAATTTAATATGAACTTAAATCCTGAAAACTGTGCATTTGGTGTTGCATCAGGTAAATTCTTAGGTTTTCTTGTTTCTAACCATAGTATTGAAGTGAATCCTACACAGATTAAAGCCATTGAAGAAATCCCTGATATACTTTCGAACAAGAAAGAAGTTCAAAGATTAACATGGAGAATCGCAGCTTTGGGAAGATTCATTTCTAAATCATTAGAGAAGTGTTTTAAATTCTTCTCAACCCTTAAGAAGCATGATCATTTTGAATGGAATGAGGAATTTCAACGGGCACTTAGGAATTTAAAAACATACTTATCAAATCCACCTTTGTTGGCAAAACCAAAGGCTGGGGAAAGACTACTCATATACTTTGTTATTTCAGAGGTAGCGGTAAGTGTTGTATTAGTTCGAGAAGAACAAGGTAAACAATCCCCTATCTATTATGTTAGTAAATCTTTGTTAGATGCGGAAACATGGTATCCTCAGTTAGAAAAACTTGCACTTGCATTAATCATGGCATCTAGAAAATTAAGACCCTACTTTCAATGTCATCCTATTGCTGTAGTAACTGCCTACCCTTTGCATAATATATTTACACAAGCATGAATTATCAGGTAGGTTGGCCAAGTGGGCTATAGAGTTAAGTGAATACGAAATCACATACCAACCTAGAACTGCTATAAAATCACAGGTATTAGCCGATTTCATGGCTGATTTTAGCCAGGGGATGCTATTAGAAGCAGAAAAAGAACTGCAAGTTTTAAATGGTGCTAACCCAGGAATTTGGACTTTATTCACTGATGGCTCATCTAACGTAAAAGGTGCAGGTTTAGGGGTTTTCTTGGTACCACCTACGTGTGAAACCATTAGACAAGCTATTAAATGTAATTCCACAACTAACAATGAAGCGGAGTATGAGGATGTGATTGCAGGTTTACAATTCCCACGAGAACTTGGCATAAATCAGATTATAATCAAGAGTGATTCACAACTCATGGTCTATCAAATGCTGGGGACTTATACAGCTAGGGAAGTAAGGATGCAACAGTACTTAGAAAAGGTATGGGAATCGATAAAGCAATTTCAAACCTGGAAAGTTATACAAATACCAAGGGATGAAAATGTTGAAGCAGATGCCCTAGCTGGTTTCGCATCTGTAGCTGATGTAGCAAGTGATGCAAATGCCTCAGTTATACATTTATTTCATTAAGTTCTCGAACCTGATAAGAGTGAGGTAAATTTTAATAATTTAACTTGGAATTGGAGAAACGAGATTATTGCTTTTTTGCAGTATGGTACCGTCCCTAATGATAAGAAAAAAGCTCATGCGCTACGAAAAAAGGCTGCTCGGTACTATTTAAAGCAAGGTAATTTATATCATAAAATATTCGGTGGTCCCTTAGCAAGATGCCTCGGACCTTCGCAAATGGAGTATGTAATGAGAAAAATACACGAGGGGCGTTGTGGGAATCATGCAGGAGGAAGGTCATTGGTAAGAATTTTAATTAGGGCTGGTTACTAGTGGCCTAAAATGGAAGAAGAAGCAGAAGGTTTTGTGGCTAAATGTGATAAATGCCAGAGGTACGGTAACAATATGCACAGACCTGCAGAGTTATTACATCCGGTCATTGCGCCTTGGCCATTTATGAAATGGGGAATGGATATAGTAGGACCATTACCACAAGCAAAAGGACATGTAAAGTTTCTGCTCGTACTTACTGATTATTTCACTAAATGGGTGGAGGCAGGAGCATTTAAACATGTGCGATAAAAGGAAGTCAAAGATTTTATTTGGCGGAATATCATATGCTCGGTGTACCAAAGGAAATCGTATGTGATAACGGCCCTCAATTTATTATAGTTCAAATCACGGAGTTCTTTCAAAGTTGGAAAATTAAAAGGATTACGTCTACACCTTATCATTCGGTGGGTAATGGGCAAGCGGAATCAAAACAAGGTAATTATCAACAATTTAAAAAAGCGATAAGAGGAATCAAATGGTAACTGGCCTGAAGTGTTACTCAGAGTTTTATGGGCATATCGCACAACTGCAAAAATGAGCACAGGAGAAACACCATTTTCATTGGTTTACGGAGCTAAGGCTTTAATTCTAGTTGAGATAGGAGAACTAAGCACATGGTTCACACAAGCGACACAAGAATCTAATGACGAGGAGATGCAGATCAATCTAGATTTACTTGAAGGAAGGAGAGAAGCTGCATTAATAAGAAGGGTAGCACAAAAACAAGTCATAGAACGATATTACAACAGGAAAGAACGCCTCAGATTCTTCAAAATTGGGGACTTCGTGCTTAAAAAGGTTTTTCAATCTACAAAGGCAGCCAACGCGG
Organism: Nicotiana glauca; assembly: GCA_026770625.1. NCBI lineage: Eukaryota > Viridiplantae > Streptophyta > Magnoliopsida > Solanales > Solanaceae > Nicotiana > Nicotiana glauca. The sequence continues at coordinate 118,177 of MU692589.1, forward strand.
GTAAATTGAGTCCGACTTGGGAAGGACCCTATAGAGTTCGTGATATTGCAGGAAAGGGAGCATATGAATTTGAGACAATGGATGGCAAAGTAATGCCTTCACATTGGAATGTTGTTCATTTGAAGAGATATTACTTCTAAGGAATACCCACGGTCAGGTATCACCATTTTTCATTTAATTTTTTGAATTGTTAAAATTTTACTAACGATTTTAAATGATAGGCAAAAACCTAGCCCGTACTAAATGATGAGTCACGACCTGTAAGGCACACAGAATAACCTAAAATTCCTGGCCTAGGGTTACAATTATTCTGATTGAAATTCAAACGGGTTAAGCAGTCTTCATCTATAATCGCACCTCCGAGTCCCGTATGCTTTTCCTTTTCAGGAAAAGGACCAAATGAGAGAAATAATCAAGTGCTCGAGGCTTCATACTTCAACACTCAAACACTTGGGGGACTACATAATATACACAAGTCTGTATGAAGAAGGCAAAGAAGATTGAAGAAAAATTAAGCCTGAAAAAGTCAAGTGCAGAGTAAAAGTCACACGAAGTCACGAGCCACGACTAAAGAAAACCTTGTTGTAGTTAGGGTAAAAGCTATGTACTAAAGCGGGTTATAAAGAAAAACCTCGTGTTTATTGTTTTTTCCTAAAAATCTGTTACAAGAAAAAACAGTTACGAGAAAGTTATAGATGTAATTCAAATACATGTAAAACATTATTCAAAACTGGACAGAGTTCAAGTAAAAAATACTTGTCAATGTTACTTCAAAAAAAATATGTGTGTTTCTATTTCTTTTATCGTATGATAACACCATTATGAAGTTGAGACGTCTTCTTCATTAAGTGTCGAAATATAAAAGGGCCCTTTTTTATAAAACTCATGTTTAAATTATATAGTCATGAGATTAACAGAAGCATTTTCGAAGAACAAAAATGAAAATCATTATATAAGTCCTTACGAATAAAGGCAAGAATAGAATAAACAGAAGTTTAAGATAATAACATAAAAAACTTCTTAAATAGTTAAGACTAAGTACGAACTTAGTCATAAAACTACGAAATTATTTATACAAATTTCCCCATAAAAGACTTGGGGACTTGCGCTCCAAAATAAACCCTCAAATGAAGCCAAGGGTTTCTAACATAAGCTTCCAAAGTGGTACCTGCAAAAAAAGAAGGAATTCAAGACAATGTAAATTTTTCACTAAGAAGATGAGGGAACTGAAGAAGACGTATCAACGACAATGGGCTCAACTTGGATATGAGCATCAACGGTTGCGGGTTAATCTTGATTCACAGCAACAGACTCAACTTGAGCAAGAGCATCAGTAGATATAGTTTCAACTTGTCTTGTGGCAGTAGGTTCGATTGGGCTTGAATAAGATGTGATACCTATATGAGCTTCAATCACGGGAGCTTCAATCACGGGAAAAGAAAAGTCCTGTGTTTGCTGAGCTTGTTAAATGGTTTCATTAATCTTAGCTAATTCTGACTCCAGGTCGAAGTTTTCTTGGCCAGCTTCAATTAGGGTATCACGACGAGAATTCAAAAAAGCTCAACTTACCTCAACATCAAATTTTTCTTCAAGGATCTCAAAATCCTTTTCCCAAGCAGCAACCTCATTCTTGAGCTCTTCATTGTCGGCCAAAGCAGAATTATAAGAGGCTTGAAGAGAAGCATGAGAGCTCTCTAAAGCATGTACCTTATCATCAGAGAATCTAAGATCTTCTAGTGCTTGAGTTAAGTTTTGCACGAGTTCTCCAGCGTAAACTTCTTTTTGATTCAACAGAGCCTTCAACGCCCTGTTCTCCTCACTAGTCTTAGATAGCTGTTCTGAAAAGAAGGATTCAAGGCATTCTTTTTATTTTTCTTATTGGCTCAACGAAGCCTTGATAACCGCTAGCTCCGAAGTTAATGCTCGCACTTGCTGCTCTAAGGTACTCCTGGTCTCTTGTAAATCCTCCATGTTAATTTGAGCACTGTCAAATTGTTCCTTTTAATTGATTGCTTCCAATTGAGAATCACGAGCAGCCTTTTCTGAATCACGAGCTACCTTTTCCAAGAGGGAGATTCTATTCATCAGCTCGATGCCAATAAGATTGGCCTAAGAAAAAAAGGAACGGAAATAAGAACCTCCAAGATAGAAATTTTAACAAAGTAAAGAAAAGAAAGAAGGAAAATACCTTCAAAGTGACATGCACTATGTCATTCATTAAAGTCAGGCTGCTATGGCTTTCCAGTTTTGCTTTCTCGATTGGGCCAATTAAAGGCTCGAGCCAAACGTCAGCTTGGCCTGACTTCCTCAAGAGGCTGCTATCAACAGGAACTTTAATAGTTATGCTCCTCATAGGAGTACTTTTACTCGAAGAACCCACCTCTATATGGTGAACGATATGGGGGAATTGTCAAAGGAGGAGCGATGGAAGGAGTAAAAATAGTAGAGGGAGGAACAAAAATAGTTGAGGCAGGTAAGGAAAAGAATCACAAGCGCGAGAGTTGAAAAGGAAGATAAGGGAAGTTCATCTAAAACAGACCCTAAATTTCCACTATCAAAACCACTGATAAAAAGTTGGTCAATAGACTCACGAGTATCATGAAGAGTGACGTCATCATCAAGAATAATAATTGGGGTATCAACAGGCTCGGTAAGAGGAAGACGAGGTGAGACTTCAGCTTCGTCATAAGAGACGATACATCTTCTAGCTCGTGGTCTCGTCACCAGGGAGCCACATTTATCCTCTTCTTCGGAGTCTTCTTCTTCAGAAGCCTTTCTTTTTGCAGAAGAATAACCCAAGACTATTTCTCGGGCTAAAGAGGTACGGGTACCCAAAGAGTCATGAGAGGCCGCAACTGCTTTAGCAGTGACTCCTCGAATAGCAAATCCTGATAAAAAGAAGGATGAAAGTTAGAACAATAAAGGAAAATATTTATATACGTGAAATATAAAATAGAATCTCTTACCATGAGTCTTTACTTTCCAACCGTAACGATTGGAAAGGTTTTTCTAGGACCTACCCTCCATTGGAGCGGTCTTCAACAATTTATCTACCCAACCACGGAAGTTGGGCACATTCTCTACAACACCCATGGTTGTTGAGAAAATAAAAGAAGCGACATTAGAGAAATTAATAAGCTTGAAAGAAAAAGGCACGAGAAAGATATAACACTTACGTGCAAAATTCCACTTCTCAAGGAAGGAAACGTTATCTTCACCCACTAAGCTAGCAGTGGGGGCAGCAACAAACCAAGCATACCAGCCACGGTCTTTGTCATCTTCAGGGCTCACTAAAACCCCCTTGCTCCTAGCTGCTAAGGTAAAAACGCCATTACGGAAAAGTCTAGGGGAGTAGGGGTGAATTAGGTGGGGTAAAGTAAAACCAACATCTGCCATGTTGGTAAGGTGCCTCAAACAGGCGACAACCCTCCATACAATTGGACCAATTTGACCCAAACAAAAGTTGAAAAAATGCCAAAAATCTAGAATGACCGGGTCAATGGCTGGTTTGAACCCTAGAGTGAATGGGTAAGTATAAACAAAAGAGAATCCAATCACGTAAGAAGTGATCCTCTGATTTGGATTAGGAATGATAATGGGAAAATCACTACTCCAGTGACAGTTTTTACAAACTATAGGAGCTAAAATTTCTGTAATTTGAGTAGGGAAAACATCGACACGGTCTAAAGTGGCAACTTGGTTCCTAAGAGATTCCCGATCATGGTGAAAAGATAGTTCTGTTGGTACTACCTCTTCAACTAAAGGCTCACGTAAGGGCTCAGAAGGTTCTTTGTTACTAGAAGAAGACCTTTGAGAAAGGGAACCTCTAGTTTTAGAAGAGGGACCAGAACTAAAAGAAGGCGTGGATGTGCTACCACCGCGAGCAGACCCTAAGCTACGAAGTCTACCACCTCTCCTATGCCTAATGGGGGCACTGGGAAAGTTATCTAAAATAGGGGTTCTCCTAGGGTTAGGGTTTGGTGAAGTCATGGCAAAGAATATTGAAGTGAAGAAGAAGTGAATAGAGATTTGAAGAATTGAAGTGTTCAATACACTTTATGTGGTAAAAGACAAGGAAAGAAGTTATATTTATACTGATGGGCAACCGACAAAAGGAAAAAGTACAACGATGGAAGGACCATAATAATGATAACTGCCACTTCGTGAACAGGGAAGCCGAAAAGAAAGCCTAAGAAAGTGTTGTAAAACTATAGAACCAATAAGAAGGTGACACGTGTGAAACGCATTAAATGGAAGTGACAATTGAAGCGTCAATTTTGTCAGAGCCTTAATGGTGACAAAAATTCTCCTTTAATGAAATCCACTTCCCAAATATTCAACTGATGAATAAATGGAAAGTGGGGGGACTATATGTATTGGGAAAAATTATATTTATATATAAAGGTGACGTGTCAAGACACGTGGATTGGTCAAATGGTCAAAGAATCGCAATTAGCCAAGAGTCATGAGGTGCAACAGATGCGAGCAAATAAAGAGGAAGAGGCACGGACAATCAGACAAATAACACAGCGCCCATACCCATTTAAGTCATTTATATCCGGTAATCAGAAGGAATGAATCTGACAATAGAAAAGAGTACAGATACGACATTTAATGGGCATTAAATGCTGAATACATTAGAGAATATGTTTTGAATATAATGATTGTGTAACGTAGCATTCAATGTCTTTAATTACTCATAATAGCATCATTATGATTTGAGCAAAACGTATATTTCCAAAGGTATCTATAAAAAGGAGATATATGATCAGTTGTAAGTACGAAATACTATTGGAATAGATATTGATTTATTTGTTTCTCTTGATTACCATCTTGCTATCCAGAATTACTTCTTTTTATTCATTTTCTTGATTATCAGTAACCCGAGTTCTTCTAAATTATAGCTTTGACTAAAATTCCATTTTATGGTTAAACATCATGGTAGTTCCTCTTGGAAAGTAGATGTTGGTTCTTGGCTTATCCCAGCAGTATCACTACCTCCCTCATTACAGACTGAAGTTTGGCCCTGAACAGGACCTGCAGAGGTTTGAACTTGAGGTGAAACATCACCTAAAGGAACCGGAGATTGAGGCAAAGGGCTTAACCCCAAGTGGTAACCATATAAAGTCAGTTGTGGAACTCTAAACCCTCCTTGGTTGTTAGTTACCCAAGTAGCTGGATTACTAGAAGGAGTGTAGATTTCCCTAATACCATCTGTTTCTTCAACACTCTTCCCTCCATCGCACTTCTTCGTAGCTTTAATATATTGCTTCAATTCAACAAAACCTTTCTCATGTTAGTTTTCAAGATAAGTTTGTCGAACCACAAATTTTTTACAATTTCAACAGTAATCCTTTTGAACATAGATTTAATCTTGTCCATATTTGCCATAAATTCATCCACATAGTTCAAGAAAGTTCTCTGATATCAAATATTGCAGACCGAATCGAGAAAAAATATATAAATTAGTAAAAAGCAGAGAAGAAGCTAACTAGGTGAAGAGATATTTTTGATTAAAAAAAATAATGAAAAGGAGAATAGTTGCAAAACCCTCCAAACCCTAGCTAAATCACCCGAAAGAGCAAAATGAATAAGGATTCAATATAAGACTATAAGACAAATTCGACCAGGAACTAGATGGCGACACCCCAGATATTAACGTGCCAAATGCATAAATACATAAACTTCTACTAAAAATTATTGAGGACTAAATTGTAACTTAACAAAGCTTCTTTTTAACTCCTTAAGTAACAGCTAGGTACCTCTCCATTAGCTTTGAGTCCAAACACAATAAGCTCTTTTCTATTTTCAGACTTGATTCCGCATCACTTAATGATGGGCAAAAGTTAAAGCAACCGAGCCTATATAACCTTTAAAATCTAGAAAATTGTTAACAAAAGAATTTTAATAGAAAATCAAAAATTAATATTTTATGAAGGGAAACTTAATTACATTGGCTGTTAATGTGTTCATTTCTTTCTTAGGCTGCAGTTAGTAAGACTAAAGCTAAAGGTATGAAGCTTTCAAAATGAACAGAAGATTTCTTAAAGCTCCGGTTGTCATGTGTAGGCTGTATAACATTTTATTGGTTCATTCATTATGTTTGACTCCAAGGAAGAGTTCAGAACCAGGATTTTGCACTTGTTAAGGTACTTTTTTCACTAGGTAAAAGTTACTGTAATTTTCAGAAAATGTAACTACCTGTATTGCCAACATTACCACTACTGCTTTGGCGTGGACCTTTAATTTCTTTTCTATTCTTTTTCTTTTTCTGAAAATTGTCCGTGAGCCATATATTTTCTTATTTATTTAGTAGCCTGGAGAAAATGCTGTCAGTATCTTTGACATAGTTAATTTCAAGCAGTAAGAGCACATTGTGTAAAATATCGATGGGTGAGGGGCACTTTCCAAAGAACAAATCAAGGCATTAAATATGGAAAACTTGAACAGAAATTCCATTAACAATAAAGACTTTATGAAGCTAAATCAAGAACCATTCGGCACTTACATATATCAAAGCAACATCACTCCTCTAGTTTTATGATACTTATGAATATAACAAAAAAGTAACGATCCAATAATAGTTTATGGCACAAGACATAAATAATGATAACAGGGAGAAATAATATAGAGGATAATTAGGTCCTGGAGTCCAAAGCCATAATGCTGCTGAGGTTCATGGGGTTCATGTATTCAGAAGAACCAGTCAAAATCTGCTGCACAATGATCCTGTTGGCCTTTTCAGAAGGATGGAATGGATCCCAAAATGCATATAAGTCCCTGTTTGGGCAAAGATTTGATAATGGTGTGCATAGTCCTATCCCATTGTATGGTCCTTGTCCACAACATGCTATCTTTGATGTCACAAACCCTGCTCAAATCCAATATCCATTTGTTACATGCATGTCACTATTTGCAACAAGTTAACATCATTATAAGGAAATATAAGTCACATAAAAATGGGTAATTTAGTGTTTGTTGAGATTACCATAAGCCTGAGGATTAGAGACAAAATCCATGTGCATAGCAAAGGTGTTAGCAGCAACAAAGACATCAGCTGCAAGTTGAGCATTGAGATCACTCAATAGTTGAGTCAACTGAGGGTTGAACAAAGAGGCTGCACGCTGCAGTTCCACTGCACATTCGCCAGTTCGGCTCCTCTGTGCTAATTCTGCAGGCACACACCCCATTGGTCCGGTTCCAGTCACTAACACTCTTCTTGCTCCCAACTCATACAGCTTCTGCATTTTTTTTTTCCCTTTTATTAAGTGATATAAAGGAAAAACAAAAGAATCTCAAAGAAATTATTAATAATCTCTCCGGTCCTTTTATTTGTAGTTTAAGGTTTTGACATAAAAAAATTATCTAATAACATTGGTAATAGCAATATTTAACTAAATTACTCTTATGTTTTATGAGTATTAATAGTGTAACTATATACTTTTTTCTCTGTCCTAATTTGTGTGATACCCTTTTCTTTTTAGTCTGCTCCGAGAATAATGATTTATATAGTTAATAATAAATTATCTTTAAATTTCTCATTTTACCCTTAACAAAATAATTTACGGTCACTAAGAGTATATGACTCGTTTTAGACCACAAATTTAAAAGTTTTTCTTTCTCTTTACCTGTCAAACATCATCATATTATGAGGTACAGGGGGATTATCTTATTAGAGTAGTGACAGTAAAATTGAAAAAAAAAATATTTTCTTGATTTCATAAAATTACAAATGTTTGGGACCAAATATCATTTTTGGATTTAAGTGATAGATAAAAATGACTAAAGGAAATATTAATTATATATTTAATTTTAAAATTTTTGTAGGTGGCTATGGTAAAATTAAAACGAGGGAGAAATTTATATTGGTGACTAGCTTGGAAATCAATTCTTATGATAGCAGGGGCATAAGCTAATCGCTATCTTGAAAATATTTCGAAATATGATATTGTCAAGACAATTGCAATTCTAGGTTGTTGAGTATAATTATCCACTAGATTAAATATGCCATGATTTTTTAACAGGTCGAAGGTTACTCGTAGGGGACCTAGGTGTTTGGCACATCTTTTTCTATCTAACTAGCTTTACGATACGCGCGTTGCGCGTGTATCTATATTAATGAGTACATAATATAGAATGAAAAAATTTGAATGTTCTTTCCATTTAGTTAGCTCAATAAATGAAAAAATCATGTTCGATATAAGTTTTTAGATGCTTATTGTGATTTTTGAGGACGTATGTAGTCTTATAAAAATTATTGCTATTTTGGTGGCCTAAAACAAAACACAAAAGAGAATAAAAAGGTTGGTCTTATAACTTCCAAAAACTAATATTGTAAAGTCTAAAAATGACTATAGTTGAATTAATATCTTATAATAAAAGAATTAAATAAAAAAATGTAGTAAGGCATCGTCATTTTTTTGACTAAATACAAGAAAAAGCTGACAACTTATTATTTATTCCCTCCGATCTAAAATAAATAATTTTTTTAGTTATTTTCACACAGATTAAGAAATTCGTCTTTTAGCATTAATTAACAATGAAATTGACCATATTAACTTTTACTATCTCTTCACATAAACAATCCTAACACTATTTACTCCAACACTATTTACTCCAAGGGCAATGTAGGACAAAACTAATTAATTCATTCTTGAAATATAGAAAAATTACTTATTTTGGGCCACAAAAAAAGGCCAAAAAATTACTTATTTTGGATCGGAGGGAGTACAATACATAATTTTCTTATTATTTCATCCTTAATTTTCTTATAAAAATACATACGATTTATTAGTATAATTCCGATATATTTCAGTATCTTATTTATGCCTCAATTATTTGATTGGGTTTGTGCTTTAACGTGTAAAAACTCAACAAAAATTTTAAAGTACACTATATGTATTATTAATATAATTATATTATTTTCAAATATAGTCTTGTCATTTGTAAACTTAGTTATATATAATATTTTTACCCATCCTAATATATTTATAAGTTTGGTTTACGCTATATAGGAGACTTCAATAGTTATAAACTTGAAATTACAAAGTCTAAAAAATAATTACGACTGAGTTGATATTTACGATAAATAGTTTAATATAAAAAAATAATGAAGCTATCATTAACGACTTATTTATAATATAACTTATTTTCTACTATTTCATCTTTAAATTTCTTACGAAATACATGCAATTTATTACTATTAATTTCGTTATATAAATTTCTTTATCTTATTTATGCTTCAATTATCTAATCCGATTCGTGCTTTAACATGTATAAATTTAACAAAAAATTTAAAATATCTTATAGTTTATTATACAATATAATTACAATTATTTTAAAAATTATATTCCTATATTTCGTAAACTTATTTATAGATATTTTTTATTAGTTTATAGGTTTTGATTTACGATGTATAGAAAACTTCAATAGTTTTTTTTATTTTACTAAAATAGTAAAATTTTAAAAAATTAACCGGCAATGATTCTATACAAAGACAACACTCCTAAAACTTATAGGAGTTCAAAGTACACGTTAGTTTCTACTTTGATTTTGATAGTAATTTTTTTTTTTTTTTACAAATATGATATTATGTAGTTTAAATAAGGAAAAAGATAATATAGAAAATTTTGGTGATTTTGAAGTCCTAAATATTAGAAAAATAGTTAAATAACAATTTTGTCTAGCGTGTACTTTATTTTTAAAGGGTAAAAAAGACGAACGACATTTTACTTCGTGCTTTTAATATAATATAAATATAAATAAATGCACATTTTCAGATAGGGGTCTTAATTAATGACCATGTGAAATGCTAGTCTGTCTCACCAACCAAGCATTCATCACATTATGGCTCTACTACAGCTTGTCATTTCCATGCATAAATATATACATAAAACTTAAACTCTTCTTCGTGAATAGTACACGCAACCGATACCCCTACCCTAAAGAAACCAAAGAAGAAAAATGCGGAAGGAGTGAGATGGGGAGGGCTTTAATTTCATTACCTGTAATATTTTTCTGTACTCAGAAATGAGATAACGAACATAATCTGGGAGGGCAAATTGGCGAGATCTTGCAGAGAAAGGGACCAAATAATAGTTATTAACAAAGTCATTCCCACCAAGAGTTATGAGGACAAGAGCGCTATTCACTAGCTGCTCAGTTTGTTCTGCTCCAATTACACCACTTACCCTCCTTTGATATTGTTCGAAGTATTCCAATTGTTTCCCAATTCGGATTATATTCAACTGAAAAATAGAATAAACTTATCAAAACTAGTCGACAACATACATATAATAGCACGTTTCGGTCTAAATAATAAGGCCAAATCTGTTTTTTACTTTCATATATTAAGTTTTGAATCAACTTTGCACAACTTAAAATTGTAACTTAGTGATCAAGGAGGTTCATAATCTTTGTAAGGTCATATGTTTAATTCCTACCAGTTCTAATTTTTTAAAACTTTTTTCTTTTTGAACCTCTTAGCGGAAAGAAATCCTGCTTCCGCCACTAGTTAGTAGTATATATAAGTGTTTTCTTTTTCACATATTAAATGACAATAAGGAACTTTAAATGTACTTTTTTCTTTTAATTTATGACAAAGAAATATATATATAGTACTAGTTGACACGACAAAAATCGTTCTAGTGCTATGTGCATGATATCCAATAATTCAAGAATCCATTATTCAAGTTGTGACGAGAAAGATGAATTAAATAACTGTACAGCTTGCATCTTGCAACAATGGTACTCTGGGGTTCCGAAGTTGGACGAAGCTCCTATGTGAAAGATAGTTTAGGTAAAACGTAATATGTATTTTTTTACAAAGTGATTTTGAAAATTTCGAAGGAGGGCATACCAACTTTAATAGGAAAAAAGGAAAAATAAAAAAATAGGAAAGCAGAACAGTCGATATATGACCGGCGCACCTTTAATTTATTCGGTCGGTTGGTAAAAACTAATTAATGATGCTATATATATATATATATATATATATATATATATATATATATATATATGTATGTGTGCG
>MU692589.1:129697-151966 GCA_026770625.1 Nicotiana glauca
ATATATATATATATATATATATATATATATATATATATATATATATATATATATATAATACATGGATGATATACCTTGACGACTATTATTTTTGGGTGAATATACTGATTTCCCTATTAGTAGCCTAGTACGTAGGACATGAATGAAATGTGATATAAAACCGGTGCACCTTTAATATATTTGGTCGGTTGGTCAAAAATAATTAATGATGCTATATATATATATATATAATACACGGAAGATATACCTTGAGGGCTATTATTTTTGGGTGAATATACTGATTTCCCTATTAGTAGCCAAGTACGTAGGACATGAATGGAATGTGGCAAGGGAAAAAAACTGGCTAGAAAACTACTTATCCAGTCCAAGAAGGAGTTAAATAATAATACAAGGATAAGAATGAAAAATGTGATGTTTAAATTTAACGACTCTTATTGCACATACAAACTGGATGCCAGTGTCATTGAGAATTCCAACTCCAGCAGAAGCAAAATTTGCCCCAACAAGAAGCTTATCTCCTGTGAGCTCTGGAGACAAATATGGCAATGTTGGCTCCATACCCAATTGCTCACCTTAAAAAATAGCACATTATTAGCACATTATCTGTATAACATCTAACAAAAAAGTTAATTTTCTTGCGCACTAACATTGTAATTTTTTATTTCTTTTTAAACTTTCAAGTTTAGTTGACCTACGTCAACAAAATAGAGTATAGCTGCTTAAATACTATTTATCCATTCAAATTTATGTGAACTTGTTTGATTGTGCATGAAATTTAAGAAAAAATAAAGAGTTTTGGAATTTGTGGTCCTAAACAAGTCAAAATGGGCCCAGAGTATTTGTGTGGTTATAAAAGCTTCTCATTAAGTGTAGAATTGTAAGTTTAAGCTAAATTGTTTCCAAATTTAGAAATGGGTCATTCTTTTTTGAACGGACCAAAAAGGAAATAGGTTCACATAAATTGGAACGGAGGGAGTATAAGACTTCGTTAATTACATACACATATATATGTGTGTGTATGACTGCACTACTAATGTATATAACTTTACACTGCCGGTGTGCATAACCTAAAAATATTTAAGAAAATGAGTTATTAATTAATAAAAAATCAGAAAAATAAATGCAGAGAAAATCATACTTATATCAGGTTATGTTGACCTATATCAACAAGTAATTCTTTATATCAAAGTTGATATAGTAACCTAATAAGTAGAATAATAACCGATTAAACTGAAATGATGTATTTAATTTAAACTCTGGTAAGATGATAACTAACCTACTATAATTGGTTAAATTGCATAGACAGTGTAAAAATATATGCACTGCCAATGTACTTAGTTTAAATCATAACTAGCACATTTATTTCAAGAAAATGAGTTAATAATTAATCAAAAACTAGAAAAATAAATGCAGAGAAAGTCATACTTATGATATCAGGAATATTGAGGCCATTAGAGAAACGACCAGTGGGGCGATGAGAAGGGTAATCAATGCCATAAGGGGGAGAATCAGCTCTGGCACTAGTGAGTAGGTAGTTGTTGTTACCATTATCGACTAGTGAATCACCAAACACAAAGAAAGCACGAGCTTTAACTTGAAATGAAAAAGCAGAAAGTGAAAGAACTAAAATTATAGTAAATGAAAAAGAAGAGAATGAGAAACTCATCATTTTAGTCATGAGTTTTGATAGAGGAGAAACTTTTTTTGCCTAACAGAAATTTGCTGTGGTGAATACAAGTATTTCTTGGCCATTATATAGTAGTAGTAAGGCTAGTTGATGAGGAGTGAAACCCTCAATAAATGTATTCTTCTAACTATAGCTACTACAGTAAATGGTGATGATGAACATAAAGGACCACTGCTTGAAGCAAAGCTGCCTAATTGCTGTTATTCTCCATATTCTAAAAGTGGATGGCTTGTTTTGCTTCCTTTTTTTTTTTTTTTTGAAGAAGAAGATTTTACTAATTTTTTTTTAGGATATTCATAGAGCTTCCTGATGTTGCTTCATCTTTTAATAAACTATTGCTAATATATCCAATTATTAGTTGCTTCTTAACATTTTGCTTTTCCTTTGTGCTATTCAAGTAGCTTTAATTAGGAAGAATTATTTGGGTACCGAAGCCATCTCCAAATGCTCCCTCCGTTCCTATTTATGAAACTTGTTAGACTGGTACGAAGTTTAAGAAAAAAATAAGACTTTTGGAATTTATGTTCCTAAACAAGTTAAAAAGGATCCAGAGTATATTTGTGTGGTTATAAAAGCTTCTCATTAAGGGTAGAATCGTAAGTTTAAGTTAAATTGTTATCAAATTTAGAAATGGGTCATTCTTTTTTAAACGGACCAAAAAGGAAATAGGTTCACATAAATTGAAAAGGATGGAGTAATATGCTACTTTAACATCGTTTTCTTTTTATTTTGGGTTATCATTTATTTTAGGCGGCATTTATTTTAACTTCAGCTGATGAGTTGTTTGCTCAAGATTCATTTAATAGGCAAATATTGGCTAAAAAAATTATTATCTTGTTTTATTGCTTAAACCTTTTAAATATTGCTTTTGATTCTTTATTTTTTCCAAAAACTCTACCTTAGAATTTTATCACTGGTTATGAAAATATTTCATACGAGGCAATGACAGATTTGAATATCAACTTTTATTTTTCGGGGCCAAAAGGAATCAACTTAAATAAAAAAATCTTGATTTTGTTGACGACTTGACGTATCAAGAGAAAATAAACAGTTAAAGGTCTTTTTTGCTGGTGGCAATATTTGTTCAATATTGACGGTCAATATTAATATTACGAGGAATCATTGTCTACGTTAGTTGATCCCCTAGCTAATAATTATGCTGTTGGAAGTTTCAACCTAAAGCTAGAGTATTGTTAGTATACTATGATTTGTAAAATAATTCTGGAAATATAAATAAATATAAACAGAAATGAACATAAATAGAAATGACAGAAAACCAATTCGAGCCCACTGAATTCACAATGTTTCCTTAAAGAATTTAATCTTATTCTAGTACCCAAGGTTATGAATTATTTCCTTCCAGAATAGAACGAATTACACACTGGTGTAGTGGTACTTCAAACCCCAGTGTTTCAGCGAACACAAAGTTCGATTGCAAATCACACTTACTTGTCCTTTGTTTGATGCTAAAAGTATGCAGAAGAAGGAGAGAAAACTCGTAAAATCGTAGTAAAATTCTGAGCAGAATAGTGTTGTATTTATAGCCAAAAGTTGGGCTGAAATCTGAAGAGGTACAACTCTGCTGTTTATGCAAAACGGCCACAGCATAAATGCCATTGCATAAATGGTCATTTACTCAACAATAAAAAAGAAAAATAAAGAGGGAAAATTGAAGAGGGTAGTTACTTTTCTGTTACCAAAACAGAAAAACGGATTGGATTTAATATTAATATTCTGTTATTAAAATAAATATTTAATAATATTTCTGTTAATATTTTTCTATTAACAAATAAATTTGGTCCAAAAAGTTAATCAATCAATCAATCATTTGAACAAATTCAAATTCGAATCCGAAGTTGTAGCCGAAGCCGAAGCCGAGCCGAGCCGAGCGACGATGACGACGGTGCGAGACTTGCTTTCTTCTCAACTTTTTAAGAGTTAGAAGAAGAGCAATTGCTTATATACCCATAAAAAACCTCTTCCTCTCCCAATATGGGACAATGCCCATTTACCAAGAGGGAAAATTTAAAATTTCACTCAAAAATTTCATTTCCCTCCATTCTCATTCATCATCTTTTAAGTACGTAATATATTAATTAAATACATTATAAAACCCAACAATTCCCCACATGAATGGGGAATGGCTATATCACAGAAGTATGCATGAAAAACTGTTTGATCCACAAGTAAGGATTAATTGCATCTGGATAAGTAGGTTTTCCTTTGAACTTTCCGTAGTGAACTTATGTCGGATATACTCGATCAATCGGTAGATTTGATATTTTTGAACTGTCGAACTTTGGTGTATACCTAGACAACCACAAGTCACATAACCAACTCTTAACCGTCTTTGGTTCTCAGTGTTGTGTTCGTTTCAGCCATGAACACTGCTTAGTTTCATAAGTGCGTGGAGAACTGGCCTTACAAAGTTCTCCTTGAAGCGGTTAACACTTCACACTTACATAGGTGATTCCTAAACGTGTCATCCCATAGATACACTATTTGATATACCCCGTATCAGATTTAGAAATCATTAAAAAGCCTTAATTCTTTATCCTTGGTACTGAACATTGTCTTATACGAGAATGGACCAAAAGCTTATTTGACAATGTTGAACCGTCATTAATGACTTTGTTTGATCTCCTTGAACCTAGATCTTGGGATCTCCAGTCTTCTAGATAGAGTTACCGTCACTATGACTTGTTCTCGGCCACAGTCCCATTTCCCTTGATGAATTCTCAACTACTTCTCTAGTTAGACCTTTTGTAAGTGGATCCAACACATTATCACTTAACTTTACATAGTCAATCGTGATAATTCCTCCAGAGAGTAATTGTCTAATGGTTTTATGTTTTCGTCGTATATGACGAGATTTACCGTTATACATAATGCTCCCAGCCCTTCCAATTGCCGCTTGACTAACACAATGTATGCATATCGGTGCCAAGGGTTTGGGCCAAAATGGAATATCTTCCAAGAAATCCCGGAGCCATTCAGCTTCTTCACCGACTTTATCCAAGGCTATGAACTCAGCCTCCATTATAGAGCGGGCAATACAAATTTGTTTGGACGACTTCCAAGATACCGCTCCTCTACTAATAGTAAATACATATCCACTAGTGGACTTGAAATCAATTGATCCGGTGATCCAATTTGCATTACAGTATCCCTCAATGACCGCAGGATATTTACTGTAGTGCAAAGCAAAGTCCTGGGTATGTACTAAGTACCCCAAAATTAGTTTCATGGCCATCCAATGAGATTGACCTATATTGCTAGTATATCGACTCAATTTACTTATAGCACAAGCTATATCTGGTCGTATACAATTCATGATGTACATTAAGCAACCCAACACACGAGCATAATCCAATTGTGATATGCTTTTGCCTTTGTTCTTTGCTAATACAAGATTCATGTCAATTGGAGTCTTTGCAACTTTAAAGCCCAAGTGCTTGAATTTTTCAAGTACTGTCTTAATATAATGATATTGTGACAACGCCAGACCTTGAGAAGTCTTATGGATCTTAATTCCCAGAATTAAAGCAGCAACTCCCAAGTCTTTCATATCAAACTTGCAAGTTAGTATACGCTTAGTAGCATTTATATTGGCAATGTCATTACTCATTATGAGCATATCATCCACATATAAGCAAGCAATGACTATGTGATTTAGAACATTTTTAATGTACACACATTTATCACATTCATTTATCTTAAACCCATTTAACAATATTGTTTGGTCAAATTTTACATGCCATAGTTTGGGTGCTTGTTTTAGTCCGTAAAGGGACTTAACGAGTCTACATACCTTATTTTCTTTACCTGGAACCACAAACCCTTCTGGTTGTTCCATGTAGATTTCTTCCTCCAACTCTCCATTTAAGAAGGTCGTCTTAACATCCATTTGATGAATTTCAAGACCATAAACTGCAGCTAACGCTACTAACGTTCGTATGGACGTAATTCTTGTAACTTGAAAGTATGTTCAAAATAATCAAGACCTTCTCATTGTCTATACCCTTTGACCACAAGTCTTGTCTTATATTTGTCAATAGTGCCATCATCTTTCATTTTCCTCTTAAAGATCCATTTAGAACACAACGATTTATTTCCAGGAGGAAGATCAACTAATTCCCATGTATGGTTGTTCAATATGGATTCTATTTCACTATTGACTACCTCTTTCCATAACAATGATTCCGAAGAAGACATAGCTTCTTTAAATGTTTGAGGCTCATTTTTCAATAAGAAAGTCACAAAATCTGGTCCAAATGAAGTAGACGCTATTTGACGTTTACTACGTCTTGGATCCTCTTGGTTAAGTGTACTTTCTTTTGTTTCTTCCTGAGGTCGTTTATATCCTTTACTAATCGACTCACATTCCTTTTTATACAGATATATATTTTCAAAGAACTCGGCATTATCTAATTCTATAACCGTATTATTATGAATGTCGGGATTTTCTGATTTATGAACCAGAAATCGATATGCTTTACTATTAGTCGCATATCCTATGAAAACGCAATCAACGATTTTTGGTCCTATTTTTACTCTTTTGGGTTTAGGAACTTGCACTTTTGCCAAACACTCCCACACTTTAAAATAATTCAAGTTGGGCTTCCTTCCTTTCCATTTTTCATATGGAATGGATTGTATTTTGCAATGGGGTACTCGATTTAGTATTCGGCTAGCCGTAAAAACGGCTTCCCCCAACAAGTTCTGTAGTAAACCAGAACTTATCAATAATGCGTTCATCATCTCCTTTAATGAACGATTCTTTCTTTCTGCAATCCCATTGGATTGGGGCGTGTAAGGGGCCGTTGTTTGATAAATAATTCTATATTCTAAACATATCTGTTCAAAAGGAGATTCATATTCACAACCCCTATCACTTCTTATCATTTTGATTTTCTTGTTAAGTTGTGTTTTAACTTCATTTTTGTATTGCTTGAATGCGTCTATTGCTTCATCTTTACTATTAAGTAAGTAAACACAGCAATATCGAGTACTATCGTCAATAAAAGTTATGAAATACTTCTTTCCACCGCGAGATGGTATTGACTTCATGTCACAAATATCTGTGTGAATTAAGTCTAAAGGATTTGAATTCCTTTCAACCGACTTATAAGGATGTTTAACATACTTAGATTCCACACATACTTGACATTTTGATTTGTCACATTCAAACTTAGGCAATACTTCTAAATTAATTATTTTCCATAAAGTTTTATAATTGACATGACCCAAACGTATATGCCATAATTCATTTGACTCAAGTAAGTAAGACGAAGCTGAAATTTTATTATTATTTTCAACAACCATTACATTCAGCTTGAAAAGGCCCTTAGTGAGGTAACCTTTTCCTACAAACATTTCATTCTTACTTATTACAACCTTATCGGAAACAAAAACACATTTAAAACCATTTTTAACAAGAAGTCCAGTAGTGACTAAATTCTTCCTAATATCGGGAACATGAAGGACGTTGTTCAAAGTCACCACTTTGGGGGAAGTCATTTCTATCTTCCCACATCCTTCAATCTTGGCCGTTGAAGCATTTCCCATAGAAATGGTCTCATCGGGTCCAACAGGAGCATAAGTAGCAAAAGCTTCTCTAACAACACAAACATGGTGAGTGGCTCCAGAATCAATCCACCACTCTTTAGGATTTCCCACCAAGTTGCATTCGGAAAGCATGGCACATAAGTCATCAACATCATCATGCTTTTAAACCATGTTTGCTCGACCCTTCTTCTTGTCTTTCTTTGGAGCACGACACTCCGTAGATTTGTGTTCGGTTTTTCCACAGTTGTAGCAGTTTCCACTGAACCGCTTCTTGCTTGGGTTGTATTTCGATCCAGAAGCCTTCTTCCTCTTTTTGTTCTCTTCAACAATATTTGCTTCCATTATTGTTGAATTCCCACGGCCTCTCTTTTTAGCAATTTTGTTGTCCTCTTCGATTCTCAACCAAACAATGAGATCTTCAAGGGACATCTCCTTGTGTTTGTGTTTCAAGTAGTTTTTGAAGTCCTTCCACAAATGAGGCAACTTCTCAATCATTGCTGCTACTTGGAATGCTTCATTGATAACAAGACCTTCAATGAAATTTCTGTTAGTAAAAATACTAAGATTACTACTCTCAACATCAATNAATGGGTAATAACATATTTGCTATCTACCATTTTGTAGTCCAAAAACTTTGCAGCAACAAACTATTTCAACCCGGCATCTTTGGTTTTGTATTTCTTTTCAAGCGGAGTCCACAGTTCTTTTGATGTTTCCACGCCACTGTAGACATTATACAGAGCATCTTCCAGCCTGTTTAGAATATAATTCTTGCACAAAAAATCTGAATGCTTCCACGCCTCAATCACGAGAAAGCGTTTAGTTTTTGGAGTTTCATCGGACAACACAGGATCATCTTCCTTGATGAACTTCTGGAGACTTAGAGTAGTCAAATAGAAGAATATCTTTTGCTACCAGCGCTTGAAATCAATCCCGAAATTTTTTTCGGGTTTCTCCACCGGTGACAATGTTGCCGGTGTCGTTCGGCTTGTTGAGGCATTGGCAGTCACCATTGGAACAACTTGGTTCACATTCTCATTAGTCATTTCTGTAAAAGAATGACACAAACGTTAAAATCATGTAGATTTTAATAGAGTACAAAACCACACAGGTTTTACTCTCCAGAAACATTAAATACAAATACAGAAAATATATTAAATTCCTTAAGCTTGTTACTATACTATATTTGTAAAATAATTCTGCAAATATAAATGAACATAAACAGAAATGACAGAAAATCACTTCGAGCCCACTGAATTCACAGTGTTTCCTTAAGGAATTTAATCCCCTTCTAGTACCTAAGGTTATGGATTATTTCCTCCCAGGATAGAACGAATTACATTCTGATGTAATGGTACTTCAAACCCCAGTGTTTCAGCGAACACAAAGTTCGGTTGCAAATCACACTTACTTTTGCTTTGTTTGATGCTAAAAGTATGCAGAAGAAGGAGAGAAAACTCAGAAAATCGTAGTAAAATTCTGAGCAGAATAGTGTTGTATTTATAACCAAAAGTTGGGCTGAAATCTGAAGAGGTGCAACTCTTCATAATGGCTATTTATGCAAAACGACCACAACATAAATGCCATTGCATAAAGGGCCATTTACTCAACAATAAAGAGGAAAAATTGAAGAGGGTAGTTACTTTTCTGTTACCAAAACAGAAAAATGGATTGGATTTAATATTAATATTCTGTTATTAAAATAAATATTTAATAACATTTCTGTTAATATTTTACTATTAATAAATAAATTTGGTCCAAAAAGTTAATCAATCAATTGACCGAAGCCGAAGCTGAAGCCGAAGCCGAAGCCGAAGCCGAAGCCGAAGCCGAGCGAGCGACGACGACGGTCGGCGCGAGGCTTGCTTTCTTCTCAACTCTTTAAGAGCTAGAAAAAGAGCAATTGCTTATATACCTATAAAAAAACCTCTTTCTCTTCCAATATGGGACAATTCTTATTTACCAAGGGGGAAAACTTAAAATTTCACTCAAAAATTTCATTTCCCTCAATTTCCCATTCACCCTCTTTTAAGTATGTCTTAGTCGTAGTCGTAGCCGTAGCCGAGCCGAGCGAGCGACGACGACGACGCGAGGCTTGCTTTCTTCTCAACTCTTTAAGAGCTAGAAGAAGAGCAATTGCTTATATACCCATAAAAAACCTCTTCCTCTTCCAATATGAGACAATGCCCATTTACCAAGGGGGAAAACTTAAAATTTCACTCAAAAATTTCATTTCCCTCAATTTCCCATTCACCCTCTTTTAAGTATGCCGTAGCCGAGCGGAGCGAGCGTGGCGACGACGGCGCGGGGCTTACTTTCTTCTCAACTCTTTAAGAACTAGAAGAAGAGCAAACCCCTTGGGTTTGTTAGAAATGAATCTAAGACTTTTGTCACGAATCACGAGACATAACTATCGTTTTGCTTTTTTAAGAATGATGCTGTTGTTAGTGACTTCAATGGTCATATGGTGATGCTAAAGTATTAAATTCAAAATTAGGATTTCATTCGCAGTGTTTCCATATGCAAAAGTAGTTAGTAGCAATATGAGCTTTATCAGAATATTTCTAAATGAAAGGTTATTAATAGCTTAAAATTTCGTGAACAAATAAGGGAAAGAAAATTTAGAAATTAAGATGCTGTATAGTCCACTAACAACGTTATAATAAGAAGTATGCTTTTACACCCTGAACAAGTTGGAGTTACACTATGAATTATCATTGAGCATATATATTTCTCTAATTAAAATTTATCTCACGCCAATAATATATTCCAAAATAATAAAAATCACTAGAAATTCTTTATATTTTACACTTAATGGCATAAAATTTCTACTAGGGCGTAAAAGACTCCTAAAAAGCATACCTAAACAAGTGTACTAAGATGACTAAAGCATATTTCGAACCAACTGTTATCCAAAAATGGATCTAGGAATTATACTTGATAGGATTTACGTTTAAGTTCTTTTTTATCTCTTTGTGCGTAAAAAATTATGAGTTTAGATCTAGTGTTTAATTATTTGTTAAAATTTTAGTGCATTTTCACAGATACACGCATATATATATATATATATATATATATATATATATATATATATATATATATATATATATATATATATATATATATATATATATATATATAAATATATAAATATATTCGGGTGAATCCAGTAGCGTTGCATCCGCTCCTATCATATTACTTAATTATATAGATCTATCTTTTGCGTTGTGTTCTATCTGTTGTTGACCTATGCCTATGTGAGCTTGCTCACATTATATTGCTGGTTATAAAAGGATTGCGATACACTGGCCATCAATGTAAAACTTGCAAATTCATGATGAATTGTCACTAAATCCAAAAAAGAAAATTAACAAAAATATTGTGAAAAACACATTTATATGGTAAATTTGAAAGTTAAACTATGTGATTGCTACGTTATAAGACTTAGTTTCTCTGGCCAAGGGTGTAGGATGATCAAATTAGTAGAGAGCTAAAATGTGCAGACGAGTGAAATCTCCTCCTAGGTTGTTGGACTGCGACATCTTCGTCAAGATCTCTACTTGTGAAATGACTATTTTTGTACTGTGTATCTTGTATTAAGATAGCTTGATAATCATAGTGTCGTAGGTACGTGTATAATTAAGAAGATAAATAGAGTAACTTATATTATGGTAACTAGACAAAAGTCAATGTAATATCTAGGTTGATATTTCGAGTTAATTCTACAATGGCCGATCATTTCATGTTTAAATATATAATTGATGAACATAAGTGTCCTCGGTGCATTCTTTTTAGGTGTATGCAGCAAATCATAATATGCTATGGAGGAAAATACAACAACAATAACTATGCTTCAATTCTAAGCAAATTAGTATCGGTGATATAAATCGTTACTTTTCTTTTAAGCTTAACTCATATTATAACTAAAATGAAATAAAAGTGAAAGTGCGAAACGAGTTAGGTATGTATGTATAATAATAATAATAATAATAATAATAATAATAATAATAATAATAATAATAATAATAATAATAATAATAATAATAATAATGTTCTCTCACAAGTCTAAACCCTATTCTTTTTCTTGCATTTTGTCCCAACTTTAGCTAAGTTTATATTCATTCCAAAGATTTAATCGTAGATCGTTCGAGATAACTTAATTCTTTTCATGTGATTTTAAATCTACCTCGTCCCTTTATAATACCTTCACTCACCATATTTTCACATTTATAGAGCGGCGCATCTGTAAGATGATGCAAGATATGACCAAACCATCTTGAGCTACATTTTCTCATTAATTCATGCTAGTTGCACCTTCTGGAGAATGCGAACATTTTTAGTCTTATCTGATATTTTATGGCCGCACATCCATTCTTAGCATCTGCATATGTGCAAAACTCATCTTGTGTATATGTTGGACTTTAGCAGCCCAACATTCACTATCGTATAATATTACCGATCTTACTGTTCTATAAAACGTACCTTTCACTTTGATAGACATCCTTCTATCACATAATATCCCGTTTGCACTTTTCTGTCTCAACCATATTCATTTTTTGTCCTATGAGTAACATCTTCATCTATCACTCTATTATCTTGAAATAACAAGCCATGATATCTAAATTATTTGCATGTTGGTACCACTATCCCATTTAGACTCACCTTAACTTCGTTTCTTCCCACTAAATTTACCATGTTTGTATTTGAACTTATACTTGGATTATATCCAATTTGAGTAATTGAAGAAGAGAATGAAAGAAGAATAAGAAGAAGAAGAACCAGAAGAGAGAGAGAGAGAGAGCGCACTACGTGAGAGCTAGAGAGAAGAGTAGATCATTTTATTATTTCGATAGTTACAATGTGGTGACTCTCATATATATATAATACTTAATTACCTATTAATTATAATCTAATAACTAACTAACTAATATTCAGAAGGGTGGTTAAACTAAACTAACTAACTGATGTTAAATTACTAAATTACCCTTCTTAGACTATGCTATATCTTTCTCTACACTCCACCTCCAGCTAGGTACTGCAAATATGTTAAGAATGCCTATCTCGGAAGAAAGATATTCTTGTTGCACCTTGTTGAGTCCTTTGGTTAAAATATCCGCTGGTTGCTCTTTTGTTGATATGTAGCTTGTTTTGATAAGACCTTGTATAATTTTTTCCCTTATGAAGTGGCAATCAATCTCTATGTGCTTTGTTCTTTCGTGATATACTGGATTTGCTGCAATTTGAATCGCAACTTTGCTATCACTCAACACTTCAATTGGTAACTTGACATTTTCTCCCACTTCTTTTAGTAATCTAATTAGCCAAATAAGTTCTGCCACAGTTGTTGCAAGGCTTCTATACTCAGCTTCTGGAGAAATAGATTGCTTTTTTGACTTTCATGAGATTAAGAAATTTCTAAACTTAACCAAATAACCTGAAATAGATTTTCTTGAGAAAGGGCAGGCAACCCAGTCTGCATCACAATAGGCAGAAATGGTATTGTTGTCTTTGCTGGAGAGTAGAACTCCTTGCCCTAGATTATTTTTGATATATTTGACAATCCTTAGAGCAGCTTCCATGTGAGTCTTCTTTGGTCTTTGTAGGAACTGACTTAGTGTTTGAACACTAAATGAGATATCAGGTCTTGTCATTGTTATATATAATAGTTTGCCTATCAGTCTTTGGTAGGTGTTTATATCTGCCATTTCTTCATTCACCAAAGTAATGGACCTATTTTTCTTGATATGTTCATCATATTCTATTGTTGTAAGCTTCATATTTACATCAAGTAGTGTTATTGTTGGTTTAGCAGCTGCAGTGCCTGTCTTAGAAATTAGCTCCAGTGCATATTTTCTCTGGTGCATAAGAATTCCTTGTTTTGATCTAGCAAATTCTATGCCTAAGGAATACTTTAGTTCCCTTAGGTCTTTCATTTTAAAAGATTGTTGTAGCTGTAATTTAGTTTCCTCTATTAATTTCAAAGAATCACCAGTTATGAGCATGTCATCTACATATATTAGTACCATTGTAATACCTTCTATAGTTTTCTTAAAAAACAAGGATTGATCATATTGACTTTGCTGAAATTGAGATTTTAGTAGAGTTTCTGTTAGTTTAGCATTTCATTGCTTGGGAGCTTATTTTAATCCACACAAGAATTTGACAAGTCTACATACTTTATTCTCCCCCTGACTTGTGAATCCTTGAGGCAACTCCATATATATCTCATCTAATAAATCTCCCTGTAAAAATGTATTATATATATCTATTTGATGTATATGCCAGTATTTTTTAGCAGCCATAGCTAGTACAGTTCTAACAATTTTCATCTTGATTAATGGAGAAAAAGTTTCTTGATAATCTATTCCTTCTTTTTGACTGAACCCCTTAGCAACTAACCTAGCCTTAATTCTTTCTATTTCACCAGATGCCTTATATTTGATTTTGTATATCCACTTACAGCCTATAGGAGATTTACCTGAAGGTAGAGTTACTATATCCCATGTGTGATTGTTTTGAAGGGCTTCAATTTCAGGTTTCATAGCATCTATTCACTTAGGATCCTTTATAGCTTCAGAGTATAGAGTTGGTTCAGTAATATTTGATGTTTCTGTTAAATAGGCTTGATATGTAGGACTTAAGTTTTCATATGTTAAGTATTTTGATATAGGCAAAATACATAAACAACCCCTTTAAGTTGTCCTCAACGGTCAAATGAACACCTCAATTGACCCATTTACCATTTAGACACTTCAAATATCTATTAAGTGTATCAAGTGAACATTCAAGTGGAGCATATTATATGCGTGAGTTACACTTGCCGGTAATGTATCAATAAATCAATTAAATAATGACAAGTGTAATTTATAATTAAAATATTTGACATGTATAATTAATAAGAAAATAATGCCTTTTTTATTATTTCCAACTAGACCACCCCCCCCCCAAACGCCCAACCTATTCTTCTTCCTTACGCCCCACACCTCTTTTCCCTGTGATCCTCCCAAAAGTAGAACCCCCAGCCCCCAAGTAGAAAATCATTGCACCTTTCCCCTACCTTTCCTAGAAATTGCTGCAATTCTTTTCCTTCATTTACTTCTTCTTCTTCCCCAAAATCTAACCTTTTAGCCAAAATATGATGGACAGAACCGTTCCACTCCAAATCTAAAGAAGAATGATTACATCAAAAGTTTTTCGGCTGTCGACTGCTACCTTTAGTTTTGCCCTTCATTTATTTCTTTCTTAAAAAAAATTCTCTTGAAAAACCCAAGCAGTAAAGATCCATAAAAAAAATTATTGCCGTGTAGGAGCCTCAAACATCTTTGTCGCCTGAGGTAATGTCTTTGTTTGTGGCGGCGACTGAGGTTATGGTGGTAGAGTTCAATCATAAAGTTTATGGTGGTAAATTTCATCTCAAATATGATTCTTCTAACTTAATGATGTAAAGTTTAATTTATCCAATTAATTATTATGGTAATGCTTCTGATTGATTGTATAAGCAATTGTGATAGTATATATTGGAGAAATTGTAAGCTTATTTTATGTTTTTTCCATTTGTTGTAATTTGGAAGAAACTTTTTAATTATTCTTGCTTTTCATCAATGGTGAAACTTTAAGAAGAAAGAAGTATGAAGATGAAGGTAAGTGGGGTCATTATAAAATAAGGTTGACTTAAAAAGAAAAAAGAGAAAAATATAATTTTGAGGGTTTCACGCGCCCAATGCCCAGATATGATTAAAAAGCACACACTTTATCATATCATCGTGAGAGGTTCATGAGACATACTTTAGCCGAGAAGAGGTGTCTCTCTGGTCATTAGTATAATTGAGGTGTCCATCTGACCATTGAGGATAACTTGAAGGGGATGTTTATGTATTTCACCTTTGATATAACATATGGTTCATTTTGTTGTGCAGTTAATGACATAAAGTCTTTCATCCATATAGGATATTTTTTTCCTCTACAATACTTCCTTGTATTTAATTAACTATTAATTGATTGAGGAACTTGATTTGTTTGTTGTATATTTGAGGTTTGTTGACTGTTAGTTTCTATAACTTCTGTAGAATTAGGTTCAACTTATTGTGTGAACTCTTGTGTGCTATCAGTTGTATTAAGTTCTTCTTGTTGACTTGAATTCATTTAACTTTCTAGTGATGTATTTTGATATATTGGATCTGTTATATTTAAGAGTATGTCTGCGATGTTTGGTTGAATAAACACTGATTTGTTTGTGTTCTGTTGGTTTTTAAAAGGAATTATGTCTTCTCTAAATTGAACATCTCTGCTTACAAAGAATATTTTATCTATTAGATCATATAAGATATAGCTCTTTTTTCCTGTAGCATAGCCCATGTGCACAGATGGTTTTGCTCTAGGTAGTAGTTTATCTTTCTGATTAAACAGTTTTGCATAGCATAGGTAACCTATAACTATAAGGTGCTGTAGTGTAGGTTTTCTGTTGTGTAGTCTTTCATTAGGACTTTTATTATCAGTTACAGAACTAGGTAACCTATTAATGATATATACAACAGCAAGTACACAGTATTCCCAGAGTCTAATTGGTATATTTGCTTGGAATCTTATAGCTCTAGTGAGTTCTAGGATATGTCTATGCTTTCTCTCAGCTACTCCATTTTGCTGAAGAGTATAAGGGCATGTCCTTTGATGAATTATCCCTGGGTTCTTAAAGTAATTTTCACAAACTGAGTTAACAAATTCTGTACCATTATCAGTTTTTACTGTTTTAACAATTATTCCAAACTGTATTTGTATAAAGGTAATGAATTGTTGTATAATCACACATACATAAGATTTCAATTTCAACAAAAAAATCCAAGTCATTCTGGAAAAATTATCTACTACAGTTAGAAAGAATCTATTACCATCAACAATAGGAATTTTGTATGGACCCCACAAATCCATATGGTCTAATTCAGAAACAGCAGAAGTTTTTATGCTACTAATAGGAAAGGGATTTCTAGTTTACTTTGCACATGGACAAGTAGTACATAGATCTAATCTAGAGGATATAACTTGTGTATTTGCAGATAGTAGCTTCTTGAGAATAATAGCAGACACATGTCCAAGTTTCCTATGCCAAAGATCAATGTCATTTGAACTAACTTTATTACTGATTTCTGTATCCTTAGTATTTAAAATAATTGTTTTATTTTTTGGTAATTTTTGTCTGCTGAGAATGTATAAACCACTGTCTTCCCTACCAATCGCTTTCACCCTCCCGCTGAAGAGCTCCCGAATTATGCAAAAATCAGAGAAGAAGGCAACTGAGCATTTCAGTTCTTTTGTTACTTTAGAGACAAATAATAGGTTAAATTTAAACTGAGAAATGTAGAACACATTTGTTATAATATCTTGCTCTGTTAATTAACTAGTTCCAATATGAGTTACTTGGGTAGTTTCTCCATTAGGCAAGTGAACCTTTTTCTGTTGATTTGTTTGTATTAGGGATGCCTTATTTAGTAATTCTATATCAGCTACCATATGATTTGTAGCCCATGTGTCTATAATCCATTCTTGAAGAGTATTAGAAGCCAATAGAGCACAAGGAATACCTGCTGCATTTGATGTTGGTGTTGATGTAGAAGAGGCTGAACTGTCTTTATTCAGTAGTTGAACAATGTGATCATACTGTTCTTTAGTAAATGTGCAATTTGCCATCCAAGGATTATTTTTCATTTGTCTAATGTTCTGAGAATTGATCACACTTTTTGCATTGCTTGTTAGCTGAGAATTCTGTGAATTATTCTCAGTCCAATTGCTGCTAGATACTTGATTACCCTATGCACCTATATCAGATAATACATTGTATGCACTATGTGTGTTTGTGTTCTTTTTCCTTGATCTAAATTCAGGAGGATAGCCTATAATTTTGTAGCAATTTTCTTTAGAATGTACCCTTATCTTGCACACTTCACAGAACAGGTTGAAGTTTTTCTTAGTAAACCTTTGATTATTTCACCAGTCTTGGTATACATAGCTATATCATATTGACTAGTTCCAGCTGCAGGATTTGCACCCAATACCCCTGCATTATTGGCCACTGATTTCTGACTTCTATCACTAATTACCATGGCATATGCCTGATTAACTGATGGCATTGGACTCATTAATAGAATCTAACTCCTAGCTTGACCATAGGAATCATTTAACCCCATCAAAAACTGAAACAACTTTAGTTTTTGCAAATGAGCTACAAATTCTCTTGACTTAGGACAGTTACACCTAGGTGCAGGAACCAATGCTTTAAATTCCTCCCACAGATCTTTTAATTTTGAAAAATATGCAGAAACAGAAGTTGTTCCTTGACTCAAAGTTGCAATTTCTTTATGCAAATTGTAAGACCTTGAACCATCAATTTTGTCAAATCTCTCGTGTAAAACATTCCAAACTGCCTGTGCACTAGAGGCATACATTATACCCCCTAGCAATCCACTACTAACATAGTTCATTAACCAAGAAAGAACTATGTCATTCACTCTTTCCCAATGATTCCACAAGTTTTCTAGGTAATTTTCTATGGTGCATGACCCATCTACTAATCCTAACTTGTTCCTTCCTAACAAGGCCATTCTCATCGATCTAAACTATAAGGCATAATTTTTAATTCCAATTAATTCAAATGATATTATTTGAATGCCACTAACATCAGATGGACTTAAAAATAATGGATGATTATAGTCAAGTACATGCAAACCTCCTTGATTGGGAATTAAAGTTGGTGCACCAAGAGAAACTTCAGAAGGAATAGTTGATTGTCCATTTACAGCCATGGCTTTCAAGAATTTCAAGAACTAAATTGAAGAAGAAGCAGATTTTGAATTTGAAGCAGAATTTATGAATCTCTGAAGATTGAACGAGAATCCAGCTATTGATTTAATTGATCCTGCTCTGATACCATGAACTTATACTTGGATTATATTCAATTTGAGTAATTGAAGAAGAGAATGAAAGAAGAAGAAGAACCAGAAGAGAGAGAGAGAGAGAGCACTGCACGAGAGCTAGAGAGAAGAGTAGATCATTTTATTATTGCGATAGTTACGATGTGGTGACTCTCATATATATATATATATATATATATATATATATATATATATATATATATATATATATATATATATATATATATATATATATATATTACCTATTTATTATACTCTAATAACTAACTAACTAACTAACATTAGGAAAGGTGGTTAAACTAAACTAATGATGTGAAATTACTAAACTATCCTTCTTAGACTATATTATATCTTTCTCTATAGTATTCTGTCTTACTAGACTAAAAGAAATACCAAGGCTTATAGTTTAGTAATTAAGGTATCAATAGGTGTCTTCCGCACAATAGATGTTAGATAACTTTTCCCTTCTCCTTTCCCAGGTAATAACACGTTTATATATATAAGAAGGAAAAAGTATGCTGACTTGGCACCTCTCTTTGGCCAAGAAACTCAATTATTTTTTTTCTCCTTTTTTTTTGACTTTTCCCCCTTTATTTCTTCATTTATCTTATTTTAATTTTTAATAATTCAAAAAAACTTTAAATGCAATTAATGGCCTTCCACCATAATTGTTCTTTATTACACAACATAAGTAAATTTTGAATCTGATAACGGTTGATCACTTAATTATGGAATTTGAACAGGTTCTTCATCATTAAATATAATGCACCAGTACACCACTATATATACAGACTCACACTTTACCTTTACTTTGTATCTGTTAGTGAATTTCATGGTTTCCCGTTTTCAATGTCATTGTTAATTTGTTATTATCAAAATTTACATGCTTGCTTTTTTTTAAAATATCAGCGGTATCTTGTGACGACCCGGTCCGTTGTCACGTGAGTTACCGTCCCATTCTTTCCATATTATGTTGTTCTATGCTTCAATATCAGTATTTGAATGAATCAGATAGAATTGAGTTGGTTTTAGTTGGAAATGAGGCACTTAGCCTCTTAGAAGGAAGCTTGTTTTGGAAAAGTCAACCGGAAGTTGGCTATATAGTTAAAAGGCTTGGATGTGAATTACGGTGATTTGGTTATATTCGGGGGATGATTTACGACTTAGGAGTGTGATCGAAATTGATTTTGGAGGCTTGGTGTAGAATTAGGCTTGAATTGGCGAAGTTTGAATTTTGGCGAATTCCGGTTGATAGGTGAGATTTTGATCAGAGGGTTGAAATGGAATTCCGAGAGTTGCAGTAGCTTCGTTAGGTGATTTTGGATATGTCTGCAAATTTTTAGGTCATTCGGACGTTGTTTGGTCGGTTTTTTGATTGAATGCGCATTTCGAAAGTTTTGATGAAAACTAGGTTTGAATCCGATGTATTTTATTGGTTTTAGCGTTTTTTGACATGTTTTGAGGATCGGAACAAGTTTGAATAAGGTTATAGGATGTGTTGGTGCTTTTGGTTGAGCTCCCGGGGGCCTCGGGGTGATTTCAGATGATTAATCGGAGGTTTAAGGCATTTTTACAGGTCTGATGTCTCAGCCTTCTGGTATTTTCGCATCTGCGGAAAAGGAGCTGCTTAAGCGGTTCCGCAGATGAGGTGGGGGAACCGAAGAAGCGATTGTCAGTGGCCTAGGGGAGTTTCGCACAAGCGGAAGGTTGGATGCGTAAGCGGAGCCGCATAAGCAGATTTTTGAACGCATAAGCGGTTGGAGTTAAACCGCATAAGCGGTGCTTGGAATCGCATAAGCGGTCCCAGTGGTTTTAAGTGAGACCGCATAAGCGGTCAATTTTGTCGCGTAAGCGGTACCGCAAGTGCGGTTAAAGGACCGCAGAAGCAGAAATCGGGCCTGTGTTATAGTGATCAGTGTTCGCGAATTTCAGAAGATAAGAAAACATTTTAGACTTCGGGAAGAGGCAATTTTGGGCGATTTGGAGAGTATTCGAAGGGGATTCCATTAGGTATGAATTTATAGACTCGAATAATGTTGTTATGGTGTAAAAACAAGGATTTAAACACTAAAAATCCAAGGATTTAAGGGATAAAAATGGAGGTTAGGGCTTGAAACCTAAGAAAGTGTAAACTTGGAATTTGAGGGGTCAAATAAACTCCGATTCTTGTGTATTTTATATATAAGGACTCGTGGCAAGATGACGATTCCGGTGATGTGAATCTTGTAATTTTTTGAGAAGCGGGCTCGGGGCTCGGGTTTTGCTAGTTTCGAGGTTCTTGCTATAATTCGGTTGTTTTCGATTGGGTATTGTTCTATTTGTATATTGTGATGTATTCGCTCTGTTTTTGGCTAGACTCAACGCACATGGAGGTCGATTTGAGGGGCAAAGGCGTCGCATGCTTGAGATTTCGCCGGTTCGAGGTGAGTAATACTTGTGAATGATATCCTGAGGGTTTGAAATCCCAGATTTGCACATCATAGTGTTGTATTGTGGTGACTTGCACGCCAGGTATGAGCGTGGAGTAGAGCACCGTTGGGTATTGTAACTTGGTCCGTCTTGGTTGTGGATTTTACTACGTAATGGACTGAAACTTGCTAGATGCTATCTTGAATTGGGCTGATTGCCATGTTTTGGGCTTTGCGCCAGTTATTTGAACCCTGCAGGGGTTATTATCACTGTTTTTATGACACTTAGCATATTAAATGATTTCAGTCCTCATTTAAACACTGTTTTGATATGTGCAGTCATATTGCTAAGGTTTAAAGACTTAAATTGCATTTTCTGATGTTTTGAGTTAAAAGCTATTACTTGACATTGCTCGAGTGGCTCATTTGCATGTTCTGGACTGAGATATGGATCGGGCTGCATGTCGCAGCAGTATATACATATACATGCATGGATCGGACTGCACGCCGCAGTTGTATATTATATGGATCGGACGGCATGTCGCAGTAGTATATTATATGGATCGGACTGCATGTCGTAGTGATATAATATGTGGATTGGACTGCACGCCGCAGTATTATAGCACTTGGGATGTAGGAGCCCCTCCGGAGTCTGCACAACCCCTAGTGAGCACCAGTACCCAAATGGATCGGGCTGCGCGCCGCAGCGGTCATGTGCATTACATTGCATTCATGCATTCGTTCCTGTTTGTACTACGTGGCATGACTTTTATCACTCACATATCATTGGCATACATGCTATTACTTGCCTTGTTGACCAGATACCCTGGTGTTATATGTTAAGGAGTGTTGTGCCCAAGGGGCTGATTTATGTACCGACTTGCACTATCTGATATAGCATTCATATGCTTGACTATTGGAAAAAGGATATTTGTAAAAGAGATTTTTAACTGCGCATTTTCTAAAGGATTTTCACAGTGTTACGGTTTTACTATTTTTCTCAAAGGGTTGTACAGTCTTTTATAGC
The DNA here is from genome assembly GCA_026770625.1 of Nicotiana glauca. NCBI lineage: Eukaryota > Viridiplantae > Streptophyta > Magnoliopsida > Solanales > Solanaceae > Nicotiana > Nicotiana glauca. The sequence continues at coordinate 151,310 of MU692589.1, forward strand.
ATTTTGGAGTGCTCATACGTGTTTTCTTATCGCTCAGATATTATTCACTCTTATTACCACTGAGTTGAAAGTACTCACTTTACTCCCTGCACCTCGCGTGTAGTTGCAGGCATTGTTTACCCGGTAGTGGGTTAATAGCGGATTGAAGGTATTTCTATCGTAGCTAAGGAAGGTGACCGCCAGCGTTAGCGGCACCGAGTTTCTTCTTCTTCTTGATTTCCAGATTTTACTCTATGTATTATAGACTTTGAAATTGTAATAAAGATCCTCCTAGATGCTCGTGACGTGTGACACCCCGGTCTGGCTGAGTTAGACTATAATATTGATAATTAACGTTCTTTAAGTTGCATTTTCCATCTATTTATGTTTAGTAAGTGTTAAAGAAACGAATTGGGTTAGTTGGCTGGCCTTGTCTTCATGATAGGCGCCATCACGACCGAGTAGGGAGATTGGGTCGTGACAAGTTGGTATCAGAGCCTAGGTTACTAGGTCTCACGAGTCATGAGCAGGTTTAGTAGAGTCTCGCGGATCGGTACAGAGACGTTTGTATTTATCCTCGAGAGGCTGCAGAACCTTTAGGAAAACTTCACTTTCTTGGAATTCTTATCGTGCGTACTTGATTCAGCTTGAGATATAACTCTTGAAATTCCTTCCACA
>MU692592.1:8461-23196 GCA_026770625.1 Nicotiana glauca
GACTAGTAAATCCAGCAATAAGCACTTCTGCAATTGCCTTATCTGCATTATTATTAACTTTGCAGATAGTACTGTACATAAGCATTCTATGTACCATCGTATAAATTTGCCTTTCAGCAAGACCGTCAATATTCCACTCATAAATGTCTGACCCACTATAACCTTGGTGGTAGTGGTCATTATCCAGTTCTTCTAGAAGAACATCCTGAGGGGTTGGTCTAGGATAGTAAAACATTCTTTGGTAAGGTTTGCGAGCATATTTTTCAGAGATTAATATCATTTAAAAGTAAGAAAATGCTTGATAACATAGTAAAATCTTTTATTAACTAGTGAAATAATATATTAACTACAGTAATACAAACAAATATGCAGTCTTGGTATCATTTTAGCTCTCTTTAATATGCTGGAATATTTTTTGCTACTTTGATTACAAATCATTAAAAATGTAAAACGTATAAAGAATGGGAAAGTATATTTCTAAATTTAATTTTTTGTAAAACAATTATTAAACTAAATTTGCATAAGCATAAGAATTGGGCACACCCCCACTTAGCAAGTCGGTGTTAAAGTATATTTGTCCTTCTTTCAAGGAAATATTAACAATTTATAAGTTTTATTATTTATTAAAATAGATACTTTTACTTTAAAGGAATGAGAATCAATCTCGTCATTTTTTCGACTCTCTTCTCTCTCATGAGATCGGTGCACGTTAGCTAATTGTAAACCAAAATCGTCCATGGCAAGCGAGCGGGAACGAGGACGAGGATGACCTAAGAAAGTCCTATTAGTTGCTTTTGGGAGCTCAGTGGGAGCTCGTGTTCGAATAGAGAAAGCTCGACCGACGATAGCAGCAATTACCCAATACAGATAGTGGATGATATGAGAACTAATGCAATGGGATCTACAGCAAATCCTAAAACAGTGGCTCGGCGATTATACCTAAGCGAGATATCATCTCCTAACTCTGAAGGAGAAAACCCCCAAATTGTAAACCCTAGGTGAATCAAGGGGCTGCATATTGCAACGTGTTGTAACATTGATCAAAATTGGTCTAATGTTGCTACTCCTGGTATTTATTATCCCGAAGAAGGAGTGCTAAAGTTTTAATCTATTACTGATATACATGTTGTTTTCTATGCTGATCCATACACAATAATCATTAGACCGATTATCTTGAAACCTTGGACTCCTGAGTTTGACTTCATCAATGAATTTCCAGCTAACATTCCTCTTTGGGTAAAATTTCCTAACCTACCAATGAGCTGCTGGAGGAGTAAGTCATTAAGCATAATTTATAGCGTCTTAGGCACACCTTTATATGCTTATGAATGTCCTACTAAACAGACAAGGATTTCCTATGCAAGAATGCTAATAGAAGTAAATGTGAGTCGAACCTTACCTGATAAAATCACTGCGATTGATCCAAAAGAAAGGAAGTTTCAGCAATATGTAACATATGATTGGAAGCCTATGTTTCGTGCTAATTGTCAGGTTGTTGGTTATAGTTTTCAAAACTGATCCAAACCTCCAGTGCAATATCAACAAAGGAAGAGAACATATAACAAACCTGTCACATATGAATGGAGATCTAAGGGCCCTATAGGTGCAGCAGCAGAACAAAATACAGTACCAGAACAGCCCCTTCAGCAGAAGAGTAAGCAAGAGGATACTAAGCAGATGAGGATAATAGCTGAGTGTGAACTGAGACCATCAAATCTTATACAACGACCAGAAAGTTCACGACCAAATGGAACACAGACACACCAATTAGAAGAGGCAAGAGGAAATAATGTCATGCAACATTCAAAGGGTAGAACTAGTATAAGCCCAACTTTTAACCTGCAAAACTTTTCTGAGTTCAAAGCAACACCTACAAAGCATGGGTTATAACCAAGTAGAAGGGAGCACAGTAAAAACAAATTCATACTCCTGAACATGGGTAGTGATCCAAACATTACTTTATGAAGTGGTTTTTTTTGGAATGTTAGAGGAGTTAATAAGAGGTATAGGAATTGAGGAATTAAATGAATACAAATAACATCAAACTAGCTGGATTAGTAGAGACACAACTTAAAGAACATAACGCCCAAAAGATCAGACATCACTTGTAAGAATACATATGTTTTTACCCACTTGGAAGCAGTTACAATAAGCAGGAACTTTACATGTCCCGGGGCCTACAATAGTAAACCTACTTTATCCATTTCTCATTTCATGAAAAAAAATATATAATGAGCACTAAGTGGAGTGGTTTAGCTAGTTGATGCAATCAATGCGCAAATAGTTGACACTTGTCGCGTCTCCTGATAAACCTAGTCGTTTCTATTTTCCATTATAGGTCAATAGTACCCGACTCTTTTTAGTTTTTGGACAAGTGATCTATCTCCGAAATGGTTGTCACAATACCCTTCATGGGATGCCAATATTACATAATCTGTCTGTAAGACATAAACACTTTGCCAGCAAAATGCCGAACATCTTTCGATATAGGCTTCCACTGATAAGGAAATATATCATTGCTCAAATTCGGAGTTGTCGAGCATCCTTCTTGTCTTCGGTAAAGGCTCTGTTCTTCAAGTAATTAATGAATTTATTACACCAAACAAAATCAGGTTGGTTGTATTTACCTCATTTTTGGCTTGATTGATGGAGGAATGGAACAAATATCCTGTAGAGTTGGTTTTTGACTCGGTGATGCCAACAACAGATCCGAGGTTGGCTAGAGTGTCTACTTTTGCATTTTCTTCCTAGGGTATTTGCATTTTCTTTCACTCATTGAACTGATCTAGGAGTTGGATAACTCTAGGCAACTACTGTTGCATGCGAGCTTCACGTACTACTTAAGTCCCTTTTACTGGGTTCACCACTAATTAAGAGTCGTTCTTCAACTTTATGCACTCTGCCCCTGGTCCCCAGGCTAATTCGAGTCCTGCAACAACTGCCCTGTACTTGGCCTCATTATTAGTTATAGAATAGAACTTGAGAGACTATCTTACAATTTATTTTGATGGTGTAATATGCCGATTCCTGAACCTTTAGATGATCAGTCCGTATAGAGGGTCTAGGTCTTGGAATCGTATTGAAAGCAATAATTGCCTCTTTCTCTGCTTCGAGGAGTATGCTAATATTAAAATCAGCAAAAAGGTCCACTAAAACCAAGGACTTGATGGCAGTATGGAGTTGATATGAAATATCATAGGTACACAACTCGAATTCCCACTTAGCGAGCTATCCCAAGAGTTCTTGATTATGCAAGATACTCCATAATGATAAAGTGGTGACCACAAAAGTAAGATGACACTCAAAGTAAGGTCATAATTTTCGTGCACCTATTATGAGTGCTAATGCTAGCTTTTCTAAGTGTGCATACCTGATTTCGGTCTCTAAATTTGTTTTACCGATATAATAAATCAGATATTATGTACCTTTCCCGTACGAGCATAACACTTATCGTAACCTCGGACACCACCCGGTAAATCAGCAGTTGTTCGTTTTCTAGAGGATTGGCCAGCAATGATGGGTTCATTAGTACTCTTCAAATTATTTAGGGCTTGTTGACGTTTCTGGATCCAGTCAAAATTATTTTGCTTTTTCAATACTAGTAATAGTTTGTGGCATCACTCCGATGATTGAGATATAAATCGACCGAGGGAAATTATCCGGCCTGCTAGTTGCAATTCCCTCCTACTAGTCAGCATGTCTGGTATGTCTTTAATAGCTTTAATCTAGGTTAGGTTGACCTCAATTACATTGTTGGACACTAGGAAGCCGAGGAATTTACCCAATGTTACTCCGAAATCATTTTTTTGGATTCAACTTATGTTGTATTCGAACGGGTAGCAAACACATCTTTTAGGTGGTTCAAATGGTCCTCTGTCTGCAATGATTTGATGAGCATGTCGCCGATATATACTTCCATAGACTTCTTGATGTAATCTTTGAACATTTTGTTGGCTGGCCTTTGATATATGGCTCCTGTATTTTTCAAGTCGAACGACATCACGTTGTAGCAATAAGTCCTTTTTTTTAATGAAGGATGTCTTCTCTTGATCTTCTGGATTTACCTGAATTTGATTGTAGTTGGTACTCATCTAGAGAACTCAACAATTCCTTGCTAGTAGTGGCATCTATCCATACGGGCCAAAGGAAAAGAGTCTTTGTGACACACCTTATTTAAGTATGAGTAGCCAATACACACCCTCCACTTGTTTTTTGTTTGTGCGACCATGGGGTTTGCTAATCATTAGGTATTTTACCTTTTTCATCAAACTGATATTCAGTAGTTTGGAAATTTTGTTGTTGATGACTTATATTTCAACGTGGCACTTTTTTAGCCTTTTCTACTTGACGGGTCGGTAATAGTGATCTATGTTGAGCTTGTGGGCCAGAACTTCTAGGGGAATCTGTGTCATGTCTATGTGCCATCAAGCAAAACAATATGTGTTACCATGTGAAAATTCAATCAACTTACGTTTATGCTCAGGGGTCAGCCCTTAACCAATTTAAACTTTCCTCTCTGACCAATGGACGAAGAGAATCACTTTTTCCAAATCCTTGGTGGTTTACTTTTAAGCATATATCTCCTCTAGCTCAATGATCTTGTCCGCATATGTGTCATTTTTTGGTTCAGAGTCTTCCGACTTAGTTCTAATGGTGGGTCCTCGACGCTTAAAGACTCGGGCTGTTTTGGTTGTTATTTGATTGGTTTATCTTTGGTGAGGGTGTTCGCAGCTGCAATCCTGTCTTCTCGAACTGGCCTTGGCCTACCATCACTCTCTCGACGAATGGGTCCAGAATATAGTTCGCACATGACCTTGGAGTCTCGATTTTGGGTTCATCTCGTCTACCGGCTACTTTGGACCGATGGTTGTACTCAGCGATATCCCTTCCGTCAAATCTGAGAAATTCTAAGATATCATCTTCTATTCGAAGCTTAGTGTCTTATCTATGATATACGTCATTCCATGTCTTGGCTGTGAATTCCCACAAGCTCTCCCTCAATTTCTTTGAGGCTTCAAAACTATTTGGGTTCAAATTTCTAGTGAAGGCCATGGTTTCCTAGTTATCTGGAACCTTGAGAAGTAACATCCTCTCCCTTTGGAATCGATCTATGAAGTTACAGAGAAACTCTGTTCTTTCCTACAAGATTTTGAAGATGTCTTTTTCCTATTTCTCTACCTTCTGGGCTCTAGAGTGCGTGTTGATAAAAACATTTACAAGTTCAGCAAAAGAGCTAATAGAACTTTTAGTTAAATGGGAATACCATATTAGGTCTCCTTTTATTAGAGTTTCCTCGAACTTCATGGCAAGCACTGGTCTAATTTCTCCCATTGTGAGGTTGTTTTCTTTGATCTCGGTTGTGTAAGCCATGATTCTGGGTTGCAAGTTCTGTCATACTTCAGTATATTCAGAATCTAATTTTTTTTAGAATCGTCAATGGGGTCGATTCCTTTGATAACTGGTAGAACTCCTGGGATTTGCTCGATCCTCTAATTCTGTTCCTTGACCCGTTACTACAGGTTAGCGTTAAACTCTATAATTTAGCATTTTCAGACGTACCTGAGCTCGTGGATCCAACATCGTTGAGGTTTTCCCTGTCGCCAAATCTCTTAGTTTATAGTTTGAGGTTTTCATGTTGACGTGCTCCCTAGAAAGTAGGGTTATAGTTGCTACTATTACACCACTCATCAGGACCCTCAATGCCTCTCGATCTGGCGTTCAACTCATATTGGTGTGTTAGAAATTCTTTCATCGTTTCTTTCAATCCTCGTCGTTCTTAAACCCTACTAAGAGAACTTGCAGGTGAGTTGTTCTTGGAGTGAGATGGCGTGGATATGGTTGGATAATCATTTGGAATTTGTGTCCCGTCAACCTATTCTACTGGTTGAGCATTGGAAGTTGGAACCCACGGGCTGGCTGTTGACCCCAGACATGGTTTTTCATTCGAAGAGACAATTAACAAGTGAGAATGACGAAGAGTAAAAAAAAATAGTAATGCGACTTTGGATCAAGCGTTCAATTGCGAGGGTTAGGGTGCTAAACTGTTTAACCTAAAACTAATTTTAGATTAAACAATTAAATTTATATTTTAATGCCTCTAGCAATCAGATTGATCCAAAGCATATAAATGAAATAAATGTTACATAAGAAATAGATAAAATAGCATAAAGGTATAGAAGATTTTATTGATTGTAAGACTCAACGGGCTGCAATAATTGAATGAGATACAATCTCGAAGATAATAAGGCAACATTGCCAATGAATACATAATCAACTCAATGAAAATACTAGAGAATGTTAATTACTTTCAGATGATCTTTACAAATGATATAAGTAGGATATTTATAGTCTAATGGAGAATGGTTGTTTCAAGCTTTAAGCTCGTTAGGAGTTCATGTTAGATTAAACTGAGGGGAGAGAACAACGAATTTTGCACCTTATTGATGCAGCGGAAACCGTTGAACTCACTACCGAAACAATTGTCCCAAATCGAACTTTGAATCACTAGGAAACAAAGTTAATCTTCCACAAATTAGATGCACTTACTTGTGTGTGCTTTTCGTTGGGAGAAGAAGAGAGTCAGAGAAAATTCTTACAGTCCTTTTTTTCTATATTGTCTCCTTCGTATAAATAGGCAGAGAAAATAGCGGTTGAGGAAGAAACCCCCCACTCACCCCTTTTTCTGCATGTTCAGTTTAGTTGAGTGTTTGTGGTCTAGTGGTAACTTCCCTTAACTTATCTCTCCTAACTGGGTCGGGTCATCCCACATGGAGTGACCCATGACCCATAATCCAACATCTCCCACTTCGCTCATAGTGGGATAGACCGATGTTTTTGACACACTTTTCATACTGGCAAAAAGTTGGTGCGACCTGCGTGCACAAAGAGCTGTAAAATTTCAAAACCAATTAAAGGTTGTACCAAAGCTCTATGTATAAATCCAATCACATATGGAAAGGATTCACTGCTAGCATGTGGATGTTATTACTCGCAATACCCCAGACATCATTCGCTATTACAGTAGCTACTTATTCAATCCCTCATCCTCAAAAGAGGCAAACTCGAGTTCTCATATAACATTGTATCCACAATTATACCCAATACCCTCATGGTAAGTGTAATGGTCGACCTATGAATATAAGTTAAATTACTAATTTTTTTAGTCGCCTTCCCTTTCTGCTCGAATCTTTCCATTCCAAATCAACTGCTTTCCTAGACATGCACTGCATTGCCGAATCACTCATGGCTATTAGTAACATGCTAGAGTAGCAACACTGATTGGCACTTCAAGAAACAATAAAAGTTCAAAGGGTATTCCAATAAAAGTTAATGTAACTTCTTTGGGATCTCACACAATGAAGAAACGGGGATTCATTCTTCCATTATCCCATTGATCGATAGCACACGTGGTATGAAACACATGTTACGGTGTTCTCACCTTATATTGGCGCGTGTATCTTATTATTTTAATCATCAAACACCGTACAAATCTTGATCTAGACACCTTCAAGTGTCTAACCCGAGTTTCCCACTTCAATAATCATCAAACCATCTTCTTAGAGAAACTCGTATCTGGCTTACAAAACAAGTCATAATCGAATAGTGAAATTCGTAAGCTATCAAGAATGACCTCTACAAGTAAATATAACCTCACATTATCCAAGGTTATATTAGGTCTCGTCTCTTTACGATTCTCAACGTAAGAGGCGATTGCTCGTGTGAAATAGCCAATCTCGCGACTTATTTGACACACTTTATCAACAAAACATTCATCACATACATACGAGATATAAGCATAATTCGAGAGTAAAATATTGATGAGAATATTATATTACTTAAGTCATTTTAAAATACATAAGTATGTCCATATCCTTCGCAAACCTAGAGCCATAACATGTTTCTCAAACATGTCTCTAGATATCGCCTTTGTAAAAAGATCATCTATCATGCTTCGCATAGGAATGTACTGTAAACTTATCTCTCCACTTGCTACTATGCCTCTTACAAAGTTATACTTGATGTCGATGTGTTTGGTCTTGTTGTGATACTTTGGATCTTTTGTATATGCAATAGTCGCTTGACTATCACAGTATAGAGTCATGGGACCCTGAGAGTTCTTTGTTATATCCAAATGCTCAAAGAATCTCTTCAACCAAACAGCTTCTTGTACTGCAGACGCACAAGCCACGAACTCAGGTTCCATCGTTGAAAGAGCCGTACATGTTTGTTTCTTACTTTTCCATGATATAACATCACCATTAAGTAAGAAAGCATAACCGGACGTTGATTTTCTATCATTCCGATCACCAACCCAATCGGCATCTGTATATCCTCTCAGGTATAAATCATTTCCACTATAACATAGTGAATAACCTGCAGTTCCCTTCAGGTATCTAAAAATTCTCTTCACAGCTTTCCAATGATCTCTTCCAGGATTGGATTGATACCTGCTAACCAGACCTACGACATAACAAATGTCTGGGCGAGTACACATCATAGCGTACATCAAGCTCCCGATAACACTTTAATATGGAACTCGAGACGTGTCTTCCTTTTCATTTTTAGTCTTGGGACACATTTCAAGGCTTAAAGTTTCACCTCTCGCTATAGGAGTATCCATGGATTTTCAACCATTCATGCGAAAACGTTCCAAAATTTTCTTTGTATAAGTTTCTTGAGATAGACTCAATAACTTTTTGGAACAGTCTCTTTGGATCTTAACTCCAAGGATATAGTCTGCCTCGCCCATATATTTCATGTCAAATGACTTTGAAAGCCATGACTTGGTAGTTTTCAAATACTCCAAATTGTTTCCGGTCAATGAAATATCGTCCACATAAAGAGAAAGAATTACAAACACCCCATTGGACTTCTTCACATAAATGCAATGGTCTTCATTGATCATGGTGAAATCATATGAGATCACCTCCTTGTGAAAGGTCAAATACCATTGCATTGAAGATTGCTTCAGGCCATAAATAAATCTTTTCAATTTACAGACCTTCTTTTCTTGGCCTTTAACGATGAAGCCTACATGTTGTTCCATTTAGATCTCTTCATTTAGTTCTCCATTTAGAAAAACTGTCTTCAAGTCCATTTGATGTAATTCCAAATCCAAACGTGCAACAATAGCCAAAAGTAAGTGAATTGAGGTAAACTTCACAACTGGTGAAAATGTTTCCTCATAATCTATTCCAGCTTCTTGAGTAAAGCCTTTTGCCACCAATCGTGCCTTGTATCTTTCTATTGACCCGTCCGCTTTATGTTTAACTTTGAGAACCCATTTGTTCCCAATGGCTCTACGCCCAGGCGGAAGATCAACTAGATCCCAAACTTTGTTGGTTTTCATGGACTCTAATTCTTCTTTCATTGCTTTCATCCACTCGTCTTTTTATTGATTCTCAACTTCATTCACATATTTCTTAAATCATTCAAGTGCTTCAGTTTTATGAGAGATCAAATAGACATAACCAAAGCGTGTGAAATCATCAATGAACGTAATGAAATATAAAGCACCAGACCTAGCCCTCATATTCATTGGGCCACAGATATCAGAATGGATTAATTGCAATGGAAAATCAGCTCTCTTAGTCTTTCCAAATGGTTTACGTGTAATCTTTCCAGCAAGACAATTTTCACAAGTTGGCATTTCAATTTTAGAGAAAGGACCTAGATGTCCTTCCTTAGCCAATCTATTCATTCGATCTTGCCCTATGTGACATAATCTTGCATACCATGTTATAACATCAACATCATTGTTACTAGAATAACATGCCATAACACAACGGTCAACATAATAGTAATACGTAGAAGGATTACAATCTAACACAATAAAACCATCATAACGATGTCCAAAACCATAAAAAGCATTATCTTGAGTAATTCTAAGACCACTGCGACTAAAGTTCAAATTGAAATCTAAATCTAGAAGAACAGACACAGATACTAAGCTTCGTCGAATCTCTGGAACATATAGGACGTCATGCAACATCAAAGATCGGCAACCACACATGTCCATTCTGCAGGTTCCTATCCCTTTGACTTCAAGCTTTGAATTATTTCCCACATATACATGCTTTGATCCAGGTGGAACTCGATGAAACTCTATAAACGCTTCTCTATCGCGGCTCACATGGTCGGTGACCCCTGAGTCTGCAATCCATACAGGATAAGATTCAGTTAGTAAAACAGTGCTAGAAACATATATAGCACTAAGAGATGCACTTTGAAATGCTACCTTTTTCGGCTCGGTGCACTCACGAGCAAAACGCCCTAGAACTTGGTAATTGTAACACTTCATCTTGCTCTTGTCTTTCTTCTTGAAGAACCGTTTTCCTTTCTTGGAATTTGGCTTTTTTCTTTTCTTGGAGGGTCCTTCTCCGGTCTCATTACCCTTTTCATCATTTTTCCAGTTTCTCTTGCGCTTGAAGCTTGATCTCTTTGTACCACTTGATTCTGCCACAAAGGCATTAGGTACAGCTTTAGCAGCACCAAGCCGCTCGTCTTCAAGCTCCACATGACGGGCAACATCAGTAAAAGTTTTGATGTTATCATTGTGGGTCAAGTTAACCTTCAAATATTCCCAATTATTGGGAAGACACCGAATCACTGGCTGAACCTGCTGCTCATCAGAGAGAACATAGCCAACTTTTTTGAGTTGAGCAATCATATTTGACATCACCCTTAGATGTTGCTTGACACCGTGATCATGACGCTTTTTGTACGTGTCAAACTTGATTATCAACTGTCGAAGGCGAGTCACAGTCGTACCCCATATGCCTCCCTTAAATGTGCCCACGTGGCTTGAGAAGTAGGATATTGCTCACATTCGTGGATGAGATCATCAGCAACTGAACTTACAATAATTCCACGTGCAGTGGAATCTTTCTTTTTCCAAACATTGTAAGTTTCTAGATCCCTCCTGTATTGGGCAGTGTTACCCTCATTTTGGTGACTCATAACATGGTTAATACTTTCAAGAGCATCTTGCTCTTCGAGTACATACCACATCTTACGACTCCAGATATCGTAATTTTCACCATTCAGTTTGTCACCCCTGTTCAAGTCAGCAATGATACTTTTTAATGTCATGTCTGTTATTAGAGACAATATCACAAGTTTAACTTATCAATATATACTTCAGTTAATTTATGCATGTGATTACACACTCAAAAAAAATTAATTAATAATATTAATTCTACATTTAGTATAGAATCGAACGGTCACTACGTTTCCATTCATCATCTATATCTAAATATTTTTAATTAATATTAAGATCACTTCTTAGTGTGTATATATTTTAAGTCTCAATCCATTACAAAATGATATAATAAACAATGTATGTAACTAATGAGACAAAAAACATAATATAAATTTCATTAAAATAAAACACATAATAACAATTTACATGTTTGCTAGGACATCCATATACCACTTGAATACTAACTCTTGCTCATATACGCTAAAAGGTGTACTAGGCCAAACACCATAATAAATCTCAGTTAAAATTTCACCCCAAGTCTCTCAAAGAGAGTCCGCTAAAATAGCTAATGCTTCCCAATCAGTAATTTCTACGTAATTAGCCAATTCAGCTCTTTTTATCTTAAAGAGGTGTACATAGTCAAGAACGGAAATATCAGGGCCCATTTTAAATTCCTTAAACTCGCTAAATTTCTTTTCTCTTTCCCTTCGTTCAGCCCTTTTGATCCCTTAACTGATTTTGTCTCACCCTTGGGACATTCCTGATGACTTCAGGCTCCGGGTATGAATCATTATAGAAATAAGTCCTGCGACGACGTACCCTTATACGTTGTCCCCTTCCTTGTCTTCGAGAACTCCCACTTGGAGTGATTCAAACTTGTCCCTGTTCAGCCATATCTGAAATGGGACCAATAAAACAATAAGAATGGCTACAACCACTCAGTGTGACAACATATATCACAATAACTCATAGAAGTATATCAATGTAAGGGATATGACTAAACAGTAAAAAAAATTTAAAAGGCCAATTCATTAATAATTGTTGTTATATCAACTCAAATTGCTCATCAAGGAACATACATGATAGTTATCATAATTATATCCAACAATAATTTTGATACTTTGATCGATTTAGGCACGTTGCTGTTCTTATTTCATATAGTATACTCCTTATTGATTATAGAATAGTACGTTATTGTATGGACCACTGCCAAAACTGCTACTTGGAAAATACAAGATGAGACCAGTGAATTACAAAATGGTCTATGGCTGAATAATACCATAACACCTTTCCATTATCAATAAAATTATACTTCACCAGATCAAAATATAGCAAAGGTATCTTCTGGCTTTGTCACAACAGCATGATCTTAAATGATAATGCAACACAGTAATTAAACAAAATTACATGAAGCAAACAAACTATTCTTAGTCAGATAAGAGAACCAGTGTGTCTCCGTGTTTAAGCTAATCAACTTCAATTATATAGCTTAATCATTGTCATAATTTAGAATAAACAAATGTTACATTCGTGTTCACAAGTAATTTCGTTGTTGAACTGGACAAGGAGAAAACCCCTAAAAAAATAAAAAAAAATAATAACGAAGTAACGAAGTAATTTTCTTTAATCACTGTCAGTATAATTCGAACAGAAAACTCCTCCGTTAAAAAAAATTCCTACGAGTTAGAGAAAATTATTTGTAACAAGGATATGTTGATTGGGTAAGACAATTACTTGTAAAATAAAAACGTCTTCAATTTTTAAAGGATTCATTATAAGAAATCTCAGTAATTTCTATATACCATATCCTAACGCCTCCAGAGAAAACGTTTACTACGCACAAAAAAAAAGCGCCTTATTCAAACAAAATGAGTAACGAAGTATATTTCATGGTGGCAGCAAAAAGGAGCGAACAACCTGGCTCTGATGCCATTGTTAGATTAAACCGAGGGGAGAGAACAACGAATTGTGTACCTTATTGATGCGGCGGAAACCGTTGAACTCACCACCAAAACAATTGCCCCAAATCGAACTTTGAATCACTAGGAAACAAAATTAATCTTCTACCAATTAGATGCCCTTACTTGTGTGTGGTTTTCGTTGGGAGAAGAAGAGAGTCAGAGAAAATTCTTACAATCTCTTTTTTCTATATTTTCTCCTTCGCATAAAATAGGCAGAGAAAATAGCGATTGAGGAAGAACCCCCCTTGTGAGCACGTGATTTTTGCTCTCACGACAATTACTCCCAAAAAATATAGAATAAAATAGTTTTGTGTTGCATTTGATGTTTGTGGATTGTGTGTTATCTTTCTTTAGCATTTGTATGTGTGCGTTTATTTGTTTAAATTGATTAAAGATACAAAAAATACGTGTTACATACATTTAAGAATTAATTAACCATAAAGTGGTTAGAAAAGAAAATTACAAAAAATATGCATCTTGTCCTTTGTCATTGAGTAATTTAAATTGTGTAATTTGCATTAATTGTTTGTGTGTTAATTAATAGGTGTGTGATTTCGTTTCTTTTAATTTGTGTAGAGGGTGTTTAGTTTGATTGTGGTTAGTTAAATAAAGCTGAAAAATGGCTAAAAGGCAAAGAAAACCTGGCCCAAACCGACCATGGCCCAGTCCACCGAGACCCGGTCTCAGGGACGTCAAAACGACGTCGTCCCCAGGCCCTCCATCTCGACCGTTGATCTCACCTGATCAAACGGTCCAGTTCAACCCCTGTTAAATTGAAACGATGCCGTTTTAGGTATGTTAATCGGAACCATTCATCTCCATTGATCCAACGATCCCAGGCTCCCCTCACAACCCGTTCCATTTCGACCTGGGTCAACCCATTCCCACGACGTAACCAAACGACGTCGCTTCTCTTAAGTGAGAGATCCAGACCGTCGATCTCGCTTGATCGAACGGCTCAGATCAATTGAATCCTTTCAATATACCAAATCCCATACCCCAAACCCCCGTTACACGCCTCATTTCCAAACGACCCCTCACCCCATCGTCTCTCTCTCTGAAGGTCAGAGACAAACCATCAAGAACCCTAGCCAGCCGCCCTCCTTCCCCTTCGCCGCAAACCTGGCGGCGACGATGCCAGCGACTACCAAATCAACACCAGTGAATCTCCTTGGCCCCCTGAACACGAGTCTGTCACCAGTTTGGCTCGAATCAGCCTAGAGTTCCTCGAATCTTCAATCGAAGATTCAATCCAAAACCAACATCACACCAATCGACCCCAAATCGGTACCATATACTCCCCTGACCTTCCTCGTAACCAAACCAAGCTTGGTTTGGTTCAAATCCAACCCCGAATCCCTGAACCCCAAGACACCGTATGAGCCCTAGAAATCCTAAAAATGGAGTTTATGTTGAATGCAATAAGAGTGAAGGTCTAACAGACCTTAATCTAGGTGTTCTCAACTGAGAACACCTCGATTAATGCCTGTTCTGGCCTCCAAAGTTTCGAGTCTTGAAGCGACCCCATTTCTTGTCGATTTCTAATTTTTCCGTCGAGGTATTTCGTTCTTCCTCCTGTCTTTTTATATTTGCTTGCTAGTTTAGTTGCATTATCAGTGTTGTTCGATTTTGTTAATTTTTCTGTTCTCCTCCTCGAGACCTTTTATTTGGTCGATATTTGCTTCTGTTTGTTGGTTTAAATGTGTTTGTGATAGGATATATATTCGAGTCGATTAGCGTCGTCGAATAATTAGTTTTGTATCTTCGTGATTCTGCCTGAAAATTATGAATCA
>MU692594.1:0-20488 GCA_026770625.1 Nicotiana glauca
ATTGCCTTGTTTGGTTGAAAAATAGGAGTTGTAAATGCATTCTTGTTAATATTAATACTATAGACATATAGGTATAAATTTAACTTGAATAGGTGAATAAGAACGCGACAGATTCTTATAAGTATTATTAACCTTATAATCAATAACCCGGATAATTCAATAAATCAATCTTAAGCTAAGACAGTAGCATAATCTCTAGCAAGTCCATGACCCTGGAATATCTTTATTCAAATTGTTATCAAAATATTGTGTAATTGTTGTAGTAATTTTGTGTTGAATTATTGTTTAATTATCAAGTAGTTTGTAGATTGGTTCTATATATATTTTTTGTGACAATTTAGCTTGAATTGATAATTGCTTAAGTCTACATCAGTCAAGAAGTTGATCATAATTCCTCGTGGGAAAGATACTTTACTTACTACTATATTACTTGTTGATCGCGTACACTTGCGTGAGTGTTTTGGTCACAACAAATAGGCAGTCACCTTCTTATCAGCCTTAGTGCGAATTATTTCGGCTTCAGCCCGGGCATCCGCAACTGTGGCCTTCACCTTCAGGAGCTCGGACTCAATCCTTGGAATCATGTCCATTCGGACCAATCCGTTCTCATGAGCATTGCAAAGTTGCACTTTGAGGGCGGAAGCCTTGGTCAAAGCATCTTTTCTAGTCGATACCTGGGTATCCACCCCGAGCCTTTATCTCATCGTGCTCGCTCTTGGCTTGACCAACTTCGCTCCTAAGGCATTCCAGGCCCTCCATCTTTTTCTGCAACTGAAGTAAACGAAACATTAGGCTCGGAAGATAGAGAAGAAACACGCACTCCCTTGAAACATAAGTTACATACTCATTGGTAAGCTTTCGTAGTTCAAACTGCAACTCGTCTCATACCGCAAGTATGCCAACTCTTCTTCCCTTTCATCGCAAAAAAGCATGAGGGATTTCAATCCCCGTCTATGGATTCTCACAGCCTGTCCTCATGGCGAAGCAGCTTGGATTTGAGCTTATTAAAAGCCTATGGAAGAGAAACGTGATAAGAGAGCAAAGATTGTAAAAATTACAAAACCAATGCGACCGGCTAAAACTCACCAAGGAGTAGAACCGCTGAGCTCCCTCTAAAGTCGAACACATATTTGCTAGCCCAGCTTTGTCAACCCCAACAGAACCACCCCCGGTTGGTATACGGTCATCCGACATATTTGGACCCAGGCTTCGAACGCTCCTCGAAGTACCTTCGATGGGAGAACAAGTCGGCGGCAGGGATCCCTCATTCCTCAAAGTAACTTCAACGGCAAAAGAAGATGGCAGCAGAGGAGGGGCCATTTTTCTAAGGTCAGAGACCTCGGGTACTACAGATTCGATCGATACGCCCTCTCTGAGCCTCCGGGTCGGACGTGTCTTTCCATAATCATCATCACCCTGCAAAGACCTTTTCTGCTTATTTTTATTATTATCATCCATCAATCCTAAAGTCGGAGACTCTTCTCCCTCTCCTAGAGGGCTTAAAGAACTCCCCAGTGCATACGATGACAGAGTTAGTACATAGAAAAAGAAAGTGTCTTTCCAAATAAAAAAAGGGGGGAAGCAAATCACATAGCACGTACCATGATATTTTGCCTCCCATCTACCCCTAAACAAAGCTCGCCACTTATGCTCATTATAAGTCGAGTGGGTCGCCAACTTCCTAGCCCAATCCGGTAGATTAGGGACCTCACACGGCATCCATGAAATTGATACGGAAGGGGAAAGGAATGCGCATTTACGGAGCCCACCTTTGCCATAATTAAAAAACTACAAAGGCACAAGTGTACCACTTACGTGTAAAATTCCATTCCTCCGTAAATGGCAAAAACTACATAGGGATAACATCGACAGTCTGTACTCGAACGAATCAGCTCATCCACCCCCAAAATCCTCCGTAAGGCAAAAACTACATAGGGATAACATCGACAGTCTGTACTCGAACGAATCAGCTCATCCACCCCCAATATCCGTCTTCTTCATCATCAACAATGAAAGGCATGGTAGATCGGCATCGTAAGGTTAGCAGACCTCGATAGTGAAAAGACTGGTACAGCCTGATAAGATGACTAAGAGTGAATTAAAGCTCTGCTTTCTTCGCAAAGAACCTTATCATCAATACTATCCACCAAAGTATTGGGTGAATCTACGCCAAGGTAACCTGAAACTTTCGACAGAAGTTGAGCACAACCCTATCAAGAGGGCCCAGCACAAAAGGGTACGTGTACACATTCAAGAACCCCTCGGCATGGTCTATAATGCTCTCTTCTGGGGAAGGTACACACAATACTACCTTTTTCCACCATCTACAATCCTTCCCCTCCGACTCAAGGTGCTCATCTCCTGTTAAAGAAATAAATTTCGAGGCATACTCCCAATGACCTCGAGCAATGGGAGACTTTCTAATGGAAGATCCCTCCTCGAAATAAAATGCCCAGAGGATGATTTGCATGGCACCGATGGTACACTGCCAACCATGCGAGAACCAGAGGCAGAACTCCCTTCTCCTTGCCGAGCGAACCTTGACATAGCAGTCATGACTGTGGCAAAACTGGAGAATTGGAGCAGTAATTTGAGCAAGGGAGTCAAAACTGAAATGATGGAGGACCTAACACATGAAAGGAGAACTCTACAAAAGAGTATAACTACTCAGAATAGAGGAACCTTAAAAAGGGCGAAGACAACCCTATATATGGAGAAAGTGACAACTATCCGCATGTCTCAAAGGCCAATTAAAAATACTAGCTAAAGCATTTATCGCTTTGGGAAGATATGCTATCGGGAGTGCCTCGATCATTTCATAACCATGTCATACACTTGACGCCGTCATACGATGTTTTGGGGTCAGATACCCTCGCGTCAACCAAGCCTCGAGATGGTACCCGATCTCAAGGACTTCTGTCAAGAAGAAGTTAGGCTCCAAAAAGCCATTAATATCATTACGAGCCTCGAGATGGTACCCAGTCTCGAGGATCTCCATCAAAAAGAAGAAAGTCCCTAAGGATCCATCAATAACATTACAAGCCTCGAGATGGTGCCGATCTCGAGGATCCCCGCCAAAACGAAAGTTAAGCTTTAAAAAGAGCTATTTTTATAAAAGCCCAATCTCGAGGTGGCATCCTGCCTTGAGGGTTTCTGCTATTGCGAATGCGGGTCATTTACTCGATTCTTTGGTCATCGAGCCACCCGAGCTCGAGCCAGTTTGCACTCAAAAATTATTGATGAAGCCCTAGGGCTACTTTCATGCTAAGTTCAAATCAAGTTTTATCGGGCCACCCGAAATTAGACTAAATCTCACTCGGGGACTATCCGTGAAAGTCCTGGGGCTATCTTTATTCCCAGACACTCAAGCAAATTCCCCCTCGGGCACTAGCAATGGGATCTAAATGAAGTTAAGTTGGTTCTAAGACTCGAGGCCTCATTCTCACTTGATTCAAAGTCACCGGTTTTGACAGCCTAAGTCTGTACCAGATTAATCTGGGCTTGGTCCGAGAAACGGCAAAGTGTTTTAGGGAAAATCATATCGGCCGATCAAGAACCGAGGGAATCCATATGCCCTGATCCGATATTCGGGCCAACCGGTAGAGTTACGTGCTCAAATTTTTCACAAACGCAAATAAAGAGGGAATTCAGCATAAAACAGAGACAAGTCGAAAAAATATTCTTGTATTAATAAACCATGATTACAAAAGCCCACGATGGATCCTTACATATGATTACAAAAGCCCACGAGGGGTCCTTACACAGAAATAAAGAAGCAAAAAAGTATATATGTAATAAAAGCCAAAAGTCTAGTTTATTCTCAGGGGTGCATCATCGGCGGCAGTATCTTCGAGCACCATCTCCTCGGGGTTCTCATCTCAATCTTCCAAAATGGCATATTCAAAGGAGAAGATGAAGAATAGGAAAGTGATGCAGAAAAAGCAAAAAAAGATGAAGAAAAAGTCGTAGCCTACCAAAGAGCAAAAGCTTTACCAAGGCCAAGAAAACCACGGCCCGATAGAAGATTTGGCGAGCGTCGGCCTTACCTGCACGGCTACTTTGAGTCCACTTCTTGGAGCATTATGTCATGCAAGTTGGTGGCCGGTAGTGCCACTTCACCCCACGGAAAGCAAAAGGGATGAAGTGCCACACCATGATGGAGTAGGGAACTGAGTAGCGGTGTATAGTCCGAATACCCTCATGAGAAGAGGTGTAGAGTCCAAATATCTTCCTGAGTCGGAAGAAATTGGCCCCTATCTCATCGCCTCGCAACAACAACAACAACAACAACAACAACAACAACAACAACAACAACAACAAGAAGTCAGTGCAATCTCGCTTGGTTAGGGAAAGCCCTGGAAAAAGGCCATGGCGTGGCTGATTAGAAACGCCGCCATGTAAACTTAAGGCCCCGGGCCTCAAACATGGGAAATAACAATGGATGAGGATGAAGAGAAGAAAGGGGTGAAAGGCTATTGGAGAACACTTGAATAAAGAATTGGTTCTAGGAGGCTTCCACTTATAGAGGGTGGCAGTGTAACCGACGACGCTATCAATGTCTTTGAAAGACGTATCGGTAGGCGCAATCAATGCATTTTTGGGAACTAGACCGACGGTGATATTATCGCTTTAAAGAATAAGAGTCAGCAGGCATTGAATGGTTCTGGAAAGATAAACCGACAGGACGCCTCAGTTATCACAAAGGCTTACGTCATAAGTATGACATCATCGAGGGAAGTTCGAAGAGATGGATATCAAAGTCGTTTCTTATCATTTTGCTCTAACAAAAGAGGGGACTATTCATATATGATAAAATCGGAGGGTCCAATTTTTCGTCGTTACGATGCCTCGTAAGCACGTCTCAAAGGCTCTAGACTACGGTCAAGGTTCATCCTCCGAGGGCTATTGACGCTCGACCTCGGAGCAGCACTGACCAACGGTTATGGTGAGGAAGTGGGGAGTTCCCAAGGAGCGTAAATAGAGCTGACAAAGTCTAGTGGACTAGTTGAAAAGCGAATCAAGGCATTAAATGGCTGTACCAGCCTCATATATTTGTAATTAATGCATTTGTATTAAGTTCGGATCCCCCCTCATATATAAAGGGGGATCCTTATCATTTTGTAGACATCTAATGCTCAATATTAAATATACAGGAACATTCTCTCTGCTCTTTAACATATCCTCTTGATCTCATTGCTTCCATTTATTGCTTATATTCATTTTGTTCGATTTATCGTTCATCATGTATTGCTTATCATTGATCATAAAGAGTTATCATCATAGCTCTAATAATTGTTAGTCCTCCCTCGATCGCTCTAAGTCGGTCACCCAACTCGATCTCGAAGCCTCATATATGCAGCTCGAGGCCCCGATCTCCAGCTGTTTGGTTCGGTTATCATATCATCTCTAAGCTATAATCTTGTCTTCTAATCTTTTAATTAACATTATTTATCTAACAACTAGCATAAAAATAGATCATGTATTTTTGGAATACAAATTGGTAAACAAGCCTACGACCCAAGGCAGGCATGTGATTACGACAGTACACATACATGTCATCTCCTTTAGTTCATCTATCTCGTAATGATTGGCTCTTGTCACAAAGTAATTCAGCTGTTAGTCAGTTCATTAATTTTGCCTTGTCATCATTAAAATAAAGCTTAAAGCTACCATAACAGTCTGTTTTCACGTGCACCACTTATATGCACAATTTCGAGAAAAAGGTGCGGAAATTCATTGAATTTTGTTTCTGAATATTTTTGCAAAAAGTCATTGAAGGTACTTTTTGTTAAGCTTTTTTAATAAGAAACAGATAAACCGAAAGTGCACACTTTAATCAAAAAAGTGAATAACTCTTTCAATGACCAGGATTATACGTGTCAATATGTTATAAGTGACATTTTGGTTGGTGAAGACCTATATACGTGACACAAATCACTTCAACTATTTTCTCCCTTCGTACTAAACATGTTTGGGTTAGGCGTTCATGATTCGGTTTGGATTGATTTTTTGCTAAAAAGAAATCAAATCAAGTAAGTAGGTTTTTCAAATATTAGAACCAAATCAAACCAATTAAGTCGGTTTTTCTCGATTCGATTTATGTCGGTTTTTCGGTTATTTGTCGGTTTTTTCTTAAATATAAGACATACACCACCAAATACACATTCCGGCGATCGGATTTTCAATGTAACACTATCAAATCAATTGCCCTTTGAGAAATCTATTATTGACCAAGATATATTGATGATAATTGAATCAAATAGTGATGGATAATTTTAAAGACTCAATTAAAAATATATTATTTTTAACATGAAATGGATTCTTATACTAAACAAAAGAAAACTACCAATAAAACTAGAATGTAAAGGTAAAGAATTATATTAAAAGTGCAAACTATTAATATTTACCATAAAAAATTTAAAACTTTGTATAACAATATACATATATATAGGTGTAATAATAAATTTGAAATAGCTACTCCTATAGTCGGTTTGGTTCGATTTTTTTTCCGATTAAAACTAAACCAAATTTGATCGGTTTTTAAAATGCAAAACCAAAACCAAACCAAACCAAACCAAAAAGTATCAATTTTTTTGTCGGTTTGGTTTGATTTTCGGTTTGATTCGATTTTTCGAATTTTTATGAACACCCCTATGTTTGGGTGCTTTTAGTAGGAGAATTTTTGGGAATATCCTTTGCTAAGTATTTTATGTTGGTAATCATTTTGGAATTTTCTAGTATTTGTTTCGTTTATGGAAAATAACTTTATAAGGTGGATGATAGAACATGATCATTTGGTTAAAGCTTAAGGTTCTACTGATACGTCTTATTAGAATTTGTAAGTTAAATTCACTTTTATCCATAAGCGTGGAAGTCATTTCGATTCAGAAATTTATTTTCCAAAACTTTAGAATATTCAAAAGAGGTAAAACTAAGAACGGTCTAACTAGTTTATAGCTAAGTTCTTGTCATTTCCTTATTCTAATTCCTAATTCCCGTATCCTTTATTGCTCTCTAATTCTAATTCTATCATGTTTTTGTGGTGTTGTCACGGCCTAGAAATTTCAATCACGGGACTGAAATGGAACCTAACAGCTACTTGCTAGGCAAGCCAATATTAGCTGTACAATATTCATTTTAACAATTCTAAAAGCAAATTAATGAGAAGGTAAAGCTATAAAGCTTCAAAGTATATAACAAACTCCAAACACACTGTCTAGTCTAATTCCAGAATCAGTTGTTACAAGTACATGAGCTATTAAGGTCCCGTTTGGCCATGAGTTTTTCCAAAATAAATTTGGAATTTATTTTCAAATTTCATGTTTGGCCATAAATTTTGCTCATATTTAGCCAAATCCCAAATTTCAAATCTCAAAATCAGCTATTGAGCTGATTTTGGGCCAAAATTCCAAAACTTGGGAATTATATACATGTTTTCCCAAAATAAAGTTGGAAAATATGTTTTGAAAACGTATGTCCAAACACATTTTCATCTTCAAACCAAACTTCACCCAAATCAGATTTTTCAAAATAAATTTGGGATCTATGGCCAAACGCTCGCTAAGAATACTACAACCAAGGTTTGAAATGAAAAAATAACTATCAAGGTGAAATAAACAGTACAAAAGATAAGAAGGGGACACCAGGGTCTGCGAATGCGAGCCGCTCTACCTCAAGTCTCCGAGTAAGGATAGTCCGAGTAAAGTCTCCGCTAAGTGTCGTTGGGACAAACACCAGAATCTGCACAAGATGTGCAGAAATATAATAGGAGTACAACCGACCCCATGTACTCCGTAAGTGTCGAGTCTAACCTCGACGAAGTAATGACGAGACTATAACAAGGCACTCACAATAAGTATATATGTACGAGTATAGGTAAATACAATAACATAATAAAGAGACAATAATTAACATGAAAACCGGAATAAAAAAAACATAACAGAGAGCCCCAAATATCGCATATGCTCAAATTCACAATACAACACGTATATAGAACCAATAGCCGAGAACATACATAACATATATTCTCTGTTTTGGTGCGCAACCCGATCCACAATTACATACATATAAATAATATTGCGGCATGCAACCCGGTCCCAAATAATAATAGCAATATATGTTGCGGCGTTCAATCCGATCCCAAACAACAATATCAATATTCTTGCAACGTGCAATCCATCCCCAACAACAATATCAATATTTGTTGTAACGTGCAACCTGATCCCAACAATAATAATAATATTACAAACAACTATGGCCTAGCTCTTAACATAAGAGAAAGGAACCAAAGCAAGTAAATACACTAAAGTAAACCAATATGACAAACTGGAGCAAAATAAAATAAGTAAACGCAATTAGACAATTAAAGGCATAGAACAAGTAAAACGGACTACAAATAAAAACATGGATGTACGAAACAGGTAGCAAATAGGGCATGTAGCAAGAAAGACATGTATTTAACAAATAAAGATAAATAATAATGAAGGCATGACATGAATAGTAACACAGAGTAGGAGGAGGCATGTAATAATTAAAAAGGGAAAAAGGCCAAAATTATACCCCTATTGTTAAAAATTAATCACGTTTATATTCGTTTCTACTTTCGGTCTAAAATTGTCCCTACAGTTAACAAAGTATGCAAAATTATCCCTGCCGTTAAAAAAGTATGCAAAATCGTCCCTAACTCTAACAGATTTCCTACGTGGCAGTAGGACCCCTCATTTAATGTGTCAACTAAGCAAATACCAACCCGAATTATAGAGACCCATGCCTATTTTTTTGACCCATGCCCATTTCTTGGATCCTTTCCTTCCCGTTTACCCTCTTCTTGTGAAGAGTTGAAGATCACAAAATATGAATAAACAACCACCGCTTCACCAGTCCACCGCCTTTTTTCACCAATTTATGACATAAAATAGATTATATAAAATCATATGTGGGAAAGTTCACTTGTTGAAGAGTAAATATATCTTATGTTATCAGTGTAGTTTTTTGAAAATTAATCCAATGACTGTAATTTTTAGGTGATTCCCTTTGATTTTAAATAGAAGAATATTGTGTCACACATGGAGATACAGTTGTCGGCGGCTTCTGCCATGACAACCACCACATTGCTCCACCACTCTCTTCTTCCCGCGGTGAAGTTTCTGATGAGAAAAACGATCGCCGGAGATTTTTGAATAACGGAATTATCTGGCATTATCCGGCACGACATACAAATAGAAACAATATACGGATATATGGGAAATTGAAAAATGAAAAAATGGGAAGAACGAGAAATTTACAGCGGAAGTTTTTGGTGGGTTATGCAGAAATTTATTTACGATAAAGGATGAGGATGATGACTTTTTGGGGCGGGTTATTATAAAGTGGGGCGGGTTATTAAAAGGGTGGGCGAGTAAAAAAAGCCTAATTGGCACATTATTTTGGGGGTCCCGGTTGCCACGTAGGAAATCCGTTAGATTTAGGTACAAATTTATCTACTTTAGTAATGGTAGGGACAATTTTGCATACTTTGTTAACGGTAGGGACAATTTTATCCGTAAAGTAGAATGGGGTATTAACGTGGCTAATTTCAATAGTAGGGGTATAATTTTGGCTATTTTTCCTAATTAAATTGCACAGTTAAAAGCTCACGACTACACATGTACACTCGTCACATTCCACATACGTCGTTCCCACATATAAAATCAAGTAGCAAATAAATCAATCAGGTTCTAATTCCTTCAAGTCAAGGTTAACCATGACACTTACTTTTCGCAACCAAATCAATAACCAATCATAGTTTTGTCTTTCGAACAAGCCCCCAAACCAATCAATTCTAGCCAATTATCAATCAAACAATCCAATATAAGCTTTAGAAACTACCTACGAATGAAAAAAGTTTAATTTTGATCATTTTTAAAAAGTCAACAAAAGTTAGCTCTAGGCCTGCTTGGTCGAAATCCG
Source organism: Nicotiana glauca (assembly GCA_026770625.1). NCBI lineage: Eukaryota > Viridiplantae > Streptophyta > Magnoliopsida > Solanales > Solanaceae > Nicotiana > Nicotiana glauca. The sequence continues at coordinate 9,949 of MU692594.1, forward strand.
AGATTCGAACAAAATCCCAATTATCCATTCACCCTTGAGCTCGGATATGTTTTTTGTTTCGAAATACCATCTCAATTAGAGGTCTAAATCTAAATTTTATAAAATTCCTAAATTTTACCCAAAATTCCAAATTTTTACCTTGAAATTCATAGATTTGATGTTAAAAATTCATGTAAAGTAGTTGAAATTGATTGAAAACTAGTTAAAGATGCATACCAATGAATTTGGGAAGAAAATCATATTCAAAAATCGCCTCTTGAGTGTTTAGGGTTGAAAAATAGTATAAAATGAGCTAAGTTTCGATGTTTTCAATATTTTACGTAGCTACAGATGTTGCAATTGCGAACTCTTATTTGGTATTGCGATGTCCGCAAATGCGAAGACTTTCAGAAGTTGCAAATGCGACATAATGCTTGCATCTGCGAAGTCCCCAGTTGTCGCAAATACGAAGCATGAACAAATGTGATGCATGCTTTGCATTTGCGAAACAGCCCCAAAATTCCAGTTTTCGCAAAAGCGACAAAGAGATCGCAAATGCGGACCATCTCCAGATCGTAAATGCGATTAATTCTTCGCAAAAGAGAAGATCATTTCCCCAGCCCATGTTCGCATTTGTGAGCCTAACATCGCAAATGCTAGGCTCTCAATTGCAATCGGGTTCTCGCAAATGCGAGACCTACAACCTTGCACCAGCAACGTTGAACATCAACAGTTCCAAATCAGTCCGCAATGCATCTGAATCTCAAATTATCAAAATAACATCAAATAACAAGAGTCGATCACTAAAACTCTAAATTTAAACTTAAAACTCAACTTTTATACAATACGTGAAATACGCTCGGGTCATCCGGAGCTCCAACCAAACGTGCGTAGAAGTTCAAAAATTATTATTTGTTTGGATTGGGTGTTGTTGTAACCAATTAAGAATATTCTTTGGAGTTTATATCTCAACTTTGAGGGTGTTTGGTGAAGATTAGACTTGATTTTGACCGAAGAAGAAGAACGTTAATATGTAGTTATATATTCTTTTATTTGAATATTGTATGAACGTTAATAAAATAGTTGTATAATGTATGAATCATTGTAAGAAATTCGTAATTAAGTTATAAATACTGTCTTTTTATATAAAGTTGTTCATATGTATCGAAACTTATTAAGAGAGAAAGTTTTGATTGGAATTTCAGAGAGTTAGAAGAACACACCGCATACAAAATATAAATAAATTATTTACAAAAACATATGAAAGATATATTTGTATAAAATTTGTATGAAAATTATATTTAAGTTGTATGATGTTGTAGTAATTTTTAAATGGGTAAAAATGATAAACAAAAGTTATACATAAATTATAAATATGTTGTATACTATATAATTAACTGTATAAATTTTATTTTTAGTTTTATATATTGTTGTAGATATATCAAATTGAATATTTCGGCATTGACACACATTTATATGGGCACTAATTAATGTCATTGAGACAATTATATGTGGATGGCTTTATATAATTTCTTGAAACAATGAAGGTGGACGGAAATATAGGCTGAAGAAATATTGCAATTTAATTAGCTGAAAATCTACTGGGATCTTTCAATTTTCCGTGATTAAAGGGATATAATATGATTTGCTAATAATTAACTGAAATTTTCCAACTTTGTTCTATGTTAGCGCTTTAATATTAAAGTAGGTTTGGTAAAGGGTTCTTAACTAAAGAGGAGAGAAGAGAGAAAAAAAGAAAAAGGATATAACTAAACTCTTTAATTTAAGGCTCTAATAATGGATTGTATCTAAATTGTAAGCAGTCTTTGTTTAGGGCAGGTAATATATAAATTTAAGACAATTTTGGTAACCAAGTTTCAAATATTGTATAGGAACAAAAAAATCTCTTTTAGCAATCGCCCTTGATTCGTGATTCAAAGCTTTGGATAAGTTTATGTAATATATTAGAATTTGTATGTACGTTTAGATTAAAAATTCGAGAGGCTTGGGGAATTTCGGCAATATTACATGAACATGAGAACTTTAGGATTCTTTATAAGTTTGTCTTTTGTCAACATTTTGAATTATTGTCCTTAGCTTCGTATTCTGGGTCTTTGGATAAGTTCATAAGTCATATTTGAACTTGTTGGGATGGTTTGAAAGGGATCACATGAGTTTTGGCGGCTTCGGGGAGAGCAGCAACAACAACAACAACCCAGTATAATCTCACAGGTGAGGTCTGGGGAGGGTAGAATGTACGGCAGACCATACCCCTACCCGCGGGGAGAGCATGAGCACAAAATAGGAAAACTGCATAATATGCGCTAATCTTGGGGCTCGCCTCACAACAACACCCAGACTCCACTTGTAATAATAGTTTTGCAGCTTTGTATAAAAAGCCTCATTTCGTGTTTTGAGCTTATTTGTATTATTTCTGGAGCTAGGGAGGTCACATTGAGATAATTTTCGAAGGTTTTTTTATCTACAACTATGAGTAATCATTCTCACTCAAATCTATGGTTTTATCATGAATCTATTTTCAATTTGCCTTAGTATCAATATTATTTTAGAATTCATCTAAACACAAGAGGAGGGTAAATTTTGTCTTGCCCGATTTTCGCCTATTGAAGAACCTAGTTTTTTTATCTAAATATTCCAAAACCAACTTGAAAGTAAAGCACAAAAATTTTAAAAATATATAGAAGCAATTTTATTTAAAAACCTTCTTTCTTAAGAGAGTAAAAATCACGATCTACCCATATAAAAATTTTCTCAATATTTCACTAAACAAAAACAGCAATTCTAGGTACCCTTTTATAACCAAAGGGTATATAAAATCTAGTATCTCAATCCCCACAATAAACACAATTTTAGATTAAACTCTATAATCAAAGGGAGTAACTCTAGTACTTTAACCTCTATAATCGTCTCAATTGTAGTTAAAAGTTTCAAGACCATAAACTTTTGCCTAGAAAGCAAAATAAATTTACCAGAATTTGATAACCTACGAATGTACTTCTGAAAATTAAAATAGGTTATAATTTAATACCAATGAATCAAGACTTAAAAATTAAAGAACTTAACAACACCATCTTCAGGACTAGATTCTTCAATTGTGCAGCTTGAATTCTTGAAAGCTACTTCTTGCAACGCTATTTTATGAATGGTTCTTGGTAATTATGTGAAATAGCATTAGTTTCAATAGTAACAATGTGATTTTTTATATAGGAATGAAGTTGGGCCGAAAGATTTTTCTAATTTTGCACCAAAACATAAAGAAATTAATGGGAGAAATTCAAAAATAGCCAGATTTACCACTGGTCGTTGAAAAACAGCCAAATTTCAAAAGTCATCGAAATTTAGCCACTTTAAATCTGAGCGAAAACACTATTCAAAATCCGGAAAAATACGCCCGCAAATTTTACGGGAGTTCCAGCATAAATATGCTTGAACTCCCGTAAATTTTACGGGAGTTCCAGGATAACTATGCTGGAACTCCCGCAAATTTTACGGGAGTTCAAGCATAATTATGCTGGAACTCCCGCAAATTTTACCAAGTATAATTGTCCAGTATAATATACTGGAGTTTGGAGCACTGGTGCTCCAGTCTCCCGCAAATTTTACAGGAGTTAGCAAAGTATACCGGTCCAGCATAATATGCTGGAGTTCGTACACAAATGCACCAGAACTCCCGTATATTATACTGGACCGGTCCCTGTTGCAGCAAAATAGTGGCTATTTTTCATTGACTTGGTAAACGCTGGCTATTTTTCATTGACCAGTGTGAAAACTGGCTATACCATGATATTTTAACGAAATTAATTTAGGAAAATAATCCTAGTAGGGCTTAATTTTCTTAAGTAACTCCTACTTCACACGTCATTCCTCCATGCTAGTGTTTCTATAAATTGAATCCTTCTTGCAAACAAATTCTTTCAGCTCGTACAAAACTTGTAGCATACGAAATAAGTCCTTCAATATTCTACTTGTATTAGGAATCAATTTGTAGCTCCTGATCAACGCGCATCAAGGGACTTAGTTCTTTTAATACCTACTTTATAAGTCATTAACCTTATATATTAGTACATTAAATATCTTCAAAGGACCTAGTTCATAGACTACTATATATTAATTATTAATACTAATTTAAGCTCAGCTTCAAAAGATGAAAATAAGGGTTTTTGACTTGAAGGAAAAGAATGTATTTTTGATGGTCTAAATACCACTGAATTTGGACTGAGAATCTAACTATATGTTTTAACTCGTAAGGTTGGCCCAATAGGGTTTGAATCTTATTTCGGGATTTAACCATGTGGACTTGATGTTGACTTTTGTTAATTTTGACCTTAGTCTATTTTTGAGTCATATAACTTTGTTTTGCATCCTGAAGTATTCTTTGGGTTAGAGCGAATTCGTATGATGGATTTGGATCAAGAAAATGCTATTTTGAAAATAGAGCTAGACTAAAGCCTAGGTAAGTTGAGCCTTAACCTCAGTAAGGGAATTTTCTCCAAATTGTCTTATTTGCTCCATGCTACATGTTTGAGGATAACGTATACGCGAGGTGACAAACATATATGACAAACATATATGCGAATATCATGTGCTTCTACACTTGGGTAGATGGATACGCTTCACATGCTTTACTTAATTTACTTGTGCTATGACTATTTATGCAGCTTCACATGCTAGTATCATATTTCAGGTGTTTCTCATATGCTGCTTTAACATGATAGGATATTGTATGTCATGATTAATCATTGTATGACTACTTGATGAGTATCATGTTCATGCAAGTATTACATTATAGGCATTATTTACATGTTAGTTTAACATTATGGAGTTCATGTACCTGTTTTATAAGATGAACTACTTAGTCGTATATTATTCCTTATATGCATCTTGTTAGTACATATATATTTTATCTTTAGTACTTATTTGAGATTGTTACGTAAAAACTTGAGCTGTTGGGTGTGTGTGCATTTACATTTCGTTGAGGTATCGGTTTGAACATATCATTACATGTTCCTGTTGAGGTATCAATTAGGGCATGTCATTGCATGTTCCTATTGAGGTCTCCGTTTGGACATGTCATTGCATGTATCTATTAGGCGTGTAAGTTACGTTCTTGTTGTGTGTGGCTAAGGATCCATCCTTTGGAGTCGCCCTTTCATGTTTCATATGTGGAGGTTCAGAAATCCACATAAATCGACGGATTACTGTTTTAATTATAATAAGACTTGACGAGTTTAAGCATAAAAGTGAAAGCTTTATTATATTTTAAGTGAATTCTTATGCCTATTTATATATTTTTATATGCTTAGATGTACATATGATTAATATATGTCGTTTCGATGCATTGCATACATGCATTGGGTTATTTGTTGAGAAAGCATGCATCATATTACATGCTTAGACCGTGCATATCATTATGTATGTTATTTTGATAGATTGATACAAGTATGAGACTTGCTTGATCGAGATAAGGTGTAATACTTTATTTGCTCCATTTGTGCATATTGTTAGCTGTGTCAGCTTGTTATGCTGCTTCTGTACACTTCTTTATTGCTACTAGGTATAAGAAATGTACAAGTTTATAAAGAGAGTATTTTGATTAGACCCTTGTCACTACTTTATTAGAATATAGTTGGGGATACCTATTGAATATTGTTCGTGTGTACTCATACTACACTTTTGCATCATGTGTGCAGATAGTGGAGCTAAACTGTTACAGAATTCGTGAGCGAGCATTGAAAATATATTAAAAATTCTACTTGGGATAATTTATATTAAATTTTTTATTTTTACTTTATAATTTATACTTCGGCTTGAATTGTATTTGTGTTGATTGATTCTGTGACGGATTGGGTTAAGTGTCATCGTGACTTGAATTTTAGATCAATCGTGCCAATTCAAAATGAAATATTAAGACCATAGATCTTAGGACGCAATTATATTTTCTTGTACACGTTGAAGCCACATAAGTCATAGTGTACTCAAGTTACTAGACACAGCTGATGGCAGAATAGCTCTGTTAAGCCTAAGCTACCCCATTATTTGGAATGTACTTATGCACGTCATTGAATGTCCAAAATATTTCCTATCGTTTCTTATTGGTTGTGGTAATGGAATGATTGGACTACATTTAAGCTGATTTAAATGAATCAAATTAATAAATGAGTTGCCTTTAGTCTTTGATTGGGTTCAGATAAATAATTATTTAAAAGGGAAACTTAAACAAATAATATCTCAAATAAATCTCAACTTACCAACCTCTAGTCATTAGTTATAGACTTACCAAAACTAGCCACCAAAAATTGAAAAACCAAATAATAGGGTTCTTTCTCTCAAAGAATCACATGCAAAAATCACCTTCCATATTTTTAAGCGTGATTAGCAACATTAGATACAAGACGGAAGGAAATTTCATGGATGGGGTAGCAAATAAGGTGATGAAATACAAAAATCTATACAATATTCCAAAATTCTAAAAAAAAAAAAGGAACTTTTTCAATGGGTATAGTTGAAATTCATTGAAAATATATAGATAAGTCAATATAAAAAATTTGAAGAAGATTGGAGGTGATTTGGACTGATTTTATATCAAAATTCGTAATTAAATCGAGTTCAAAAAGTCTTTTGGGACACATGTATCAAATATGTATCAAACATGTATTTCAGAAACAAGTATATATGTGATACACAATTGATACAATATGATACATATGTAATACACAAAGGATACATAGTGTGATTGATGATAGGCTATAATTACGTATTTTAGTCGCTTATTACACTCTAATTTACTGCACTTTAATTGAGTTTGAGCTTTAATCGCTAGTGTCTTGCGCTAAGTGTGTGTTTTATGACTTGTAGGAGTGATTCCGAGCTATGTAGATGTTATGGAATTAATTCAAGTGATTTAGATCTTTGAAGTCTGAGTTAAAGCTCAAGGAATTAAGCCGGGATTGTGTTTGGAGGTCAACGGATGATAGTTAGAGCGAACGAAGAATCGAGTAGGCATATCGCGCACTGTCTAGTAAAATGGACATAACATTTTGCTTAGAACTCCATTTGGGCTGCACAATATATGGTTGGAAAGCTAACTCAAAGGCTACAACTTTCATGTTTTACGTTTTTCCAAATTCCAAACAGAACAGGGTCAAATATGAGATTGAAACTGCAACTGCGGACCTGACGCAGACGGAGACAGAATATAAACCAACTAACGCGGCCTTAGCGCTAGCTTAGCGCGGCCATGCTAGACCAGATGGAAAAACATATCTGAAGAATACTTTTAGAAGTTCAAAATCAATCCCCTCAAACCTATAAAAGGTTTAGTTTTTCCAAAGGAGCGGAAGAATAAGTTTTAGGTTTTAGAACAAGGAAAAAAATAAGAGACACAATAGGAGCAAGGCGGGGAATTCCTCTACGAGTTTTTCTTTCCTCTTTCTACTTTCATTGTTGGTTATGACTTTTAGTATTGTAGTTTTACATACTATTATGAGTAGCTAAATCTTTTAATCTAAGGTTTTGGTAAAACCCGTTGGGCATGAATTGGTTGTTATATTAATATAGATTTGAGTTGGTTGTTAATCTCTATTTGTTCAACTACGTTTTGATTTTGGTTAATTGAAAGGATCTTCAATTAGCCGTTCCTATTTATTATGTATCTGCTTGAGAGAGAGTGAATATTTAGGTAGTTGTCTGAACAACATCACTCCCGGAGTATAGGCGAGAGTCATAACCGAGGATTTAGAGGTTGGATTAGAGATAACGATATCTCGGGTGCAATCTAAGTGAACTGTATTGCGAATCTAGTTAGCGTAGCTTGAGAGAGTGTCTAGTAAATTATCATAATTGCTTGAGAGAGATTTATGATAGCTGGAGAGTTCATGATTGATAGAGGCAACTAACTCAATGCTATAAGAAACATACAACCAAGGAAATCAACGATGGGGGAAATCATAACTCTAGACCTGCTTAATTTAGTCTCCAACCCTTTGTTTTGTTAGTTGATAATTTTATTGCTTTGAAGTATTTGCTAGTTAATTAGTTAGAAATATAAATCGCAGTCTCTATTATTTAGAAAATTGTTCAATCTTGTCTTCTTGGTGATATTAAACAGATACAGCTAAGCCTTAGTTCTCTGTAGGATTCAACTCCGGACTTTTAGACCGGATTATATTTGCAGCAACCGTTTATCCTTTTTAGGACTAGAGTTAGGCGTGATCAAATTTTGGTGCCGTTGCTGGGGAATTAACGGTATAGTTGTAGCTGTATATATTGCTAAGTTTCGAGTTTGAACTTTTATTTTGTTTTCTTTTATTTTTTTTTTGTTTTTTTGTTTTTGTATAACTATTGATTTGAGAAACATGACACCTTGGAATTATGGGAATTTAGGTGTAGATAATTCTATTATTGATCTCCATATATATTGTGAAAGAACCCGTGGCAAAAAATTTAAAATGTTCCTAACAGCGAGTTATGTGCACCAACTCAATCTTATTTGTGGAATGTGTGTGTTGTGTGTAGTGGTAAAAATGGTCACCTTCATGGTTGTGCTTATATTTCTTATTTTCTCCCATCCTCTTACTATGATGGTTCTACATTTTCTTGTGAAGTTAATAGGAACAAAGAACTTGGAAATGCGGACTTGAAGGAGATCAAGGATATGCTAAAGTGCTTTCTGGAACATAACAATGAGAAACAATTGCACATAGAAAGGCAAGAGGCAACTATTCGCAAGTTGGAGGCTCAATTGAGTCAAGTGGTTGGATCTTTTAATGCTCAACAAGCCAATATTGAGGATAGTAGCCAAGAAGAGCATGAATTTGAGGTATTAATTGGGGAGGTCAGAGTAGAAAATCAACAACCTATCAAACTACAATTTGAGGATGTCAGTGTTGAAGAAGTAAGACTAGAGTCAACCAAGGACATTGAGGATACAAATTTTGTTGACTCTAGTACCATTAATGTTGAGGATGTTGAAAATCCTGAAGTTCATGCGTTTGAGCGCATTGGTCCACACTCCAAATATTTTTCCACATTATGTTTGGATGATGATATGGAAATAGAGTCATCCGAACCAATTGAAGAGCCAAAGAATGAGGAACACGGTGCATATATTCTGGAATTCTTCTTGCGAGAACGTCAGGATTACACACCTCATAAAAAGGCCAAGGAGTGCAGAATACTACATTATTTTTTTGGGATAGTTAGATTCGTTCCACCGCCCCATGACCATAATCATAAGCTTGAATCAAAACTTGGGGTTCAATTCATAAGCTCGAGGTGGAAGCAAAAAGTGATTCGCGTCATGCCGCGATGTTAAATCAAGTGTTTGTCGGGAGGCAACCCAGATTTATTGCTTTATTTTATTTTATTTTTGTTTTTCTTCTAATCGTATTATTTTTGTAGTGTCGATTTTTTTTATTTTTTAGAAGCATGGAATGCAAAGCCATTGGAAGGACCAAGCTTGGGAGAAGTCTGAGTACCTTATAAGCTGTTAGTGCTTCGGCCTTTGGCCTACCAGGGAGTCTCTTTTACTCTTTTATTAGTTATGGTATGCATTAGGGACAATGCACAATTTTAAGTGTGGGGTGAGGAGATTGTCTGGGTGACTTTCTATGTTATCTTAGTTGTGTTAGTTTAATTGAATAATTTTTTTAAATAGCAAAGATTGGACTTTTCCCAGAGATGGATCTATTAGAATTTTTTTTTTGAGGGATTTAAGTCAAAAAAAAAAAGATTTTCTTTTGTTAGGTAGTGTAGCAATTTCTCTTTGGTTTTTCTTTGTGCCGCGATTCTTTTCCAAGAGTTTTATTTGAATCGGGTGTAGTTAATTTTTTTTTAGGAATAGGAGCTATTGTGTTGTGTTTTGAATTGAAGCAATATCTCTTGATTTTGTTATGCCTTGATAGTAGTGAGTACTTTGGTTGTGACGCTTAGCATCACGACCCAATTCCCAAATCCGGTCGTTATTCCGCCTCTCATGAAGACAAGGCTAGCCAACTAACCCAAATCGTCTTTGTAACAATTAATAAATATAATTGAATAGAATATACAACTTAATGGCATTAAAAACCATTAACTACAACCCAACTCAATCTGACCGGGGTGTCACAAGTCACGAGCATCTAAAGAAAACTGAACGCCACTACAGGGCCAATATTATATACAAAATAAGATTTAGAAGCAAAAGATGAAGTCCGGTGCCGCAAACGNACTGCAATTGCACACGAGGTGCAGGGAGTAAAGTGAGTACTTCCAACTCAGTGGTAATAAGAGTAAATAATAACTGAGCGGTAAGAAATCACGTGAAAACACTCATTCATACATTTGTTTAGTATTTGTTGTTTGTGTTATTTCTTGAGATGTTTATTTGCTGTTCTGATATTGTATGATCACTCTTAAAGAGGATGAATCTTAGACAGTGGTAACAGTGACACTGTATGATGTAAACGGGTCAGGTAACAATGGCTGACCAGGAACAAGAATATTGCCTGAGGGGCGAGTTTTATGAGCTCATTTTTGCATACTTGTTTGTGCCCGAGGGGCT